>CM038142.1:61353824-61588824 GCA_021437245.1 Aegilops speltoides
GGCTTCATTTCCACGGTTGAAACTTTTTTTATAGTCGGATGAAGCTTTTTTCATCGCTAGATGAAGCTTTTTCTGTCACCGGTTGTAACTTTTCTTGGTCATCCATAGCTCCAGTCGTATACTGGTTGAAGCTTTTTTCGTAGCCGGTTGAAGCTTTTCCTATTGCTAGTTGTAGCTTTTTTCGTCGTAGGTTGCAGCACTGAGCATCTCCCTGGGCGCTCGATCTTTTGTGTTATAGCGGGGATGGCGCTTGGCGAGCACACCGGTGAGCACGCCGGTGAGCTCGGTCGTCGCCACCGGAGCTGCAAGCGGTGGCTATGGAAGCGCAAACCGCGAGGATGAGCTATTTTGCACGGGCGGTTGTGAAGAGGACGGCCGCCGAGGACTACCGGCGACCAGGGGCGGCTGGGAAAGACGGCCGGCGAGGACGGTGATCAGGGACGAGGAGGGCAGGCGAGGGAGGGGCGGCGACGAGGGGGAACGCGGGGGGCAGCCGGCGAGACGGGGTTCACGAGAGGAAGACGACGCTCGTTCGCGAGAGGAAGACGAGGACTTGGCTGGATAAGGATCCAACGGCGCGGGACGGGCTGATCTGACGGCTAGGGCTGGACCGGCCGAAACGTTCGGCCGGCGCACCGGCGCCTAGCATCGCCCTTCTAGTTGTCGATGCGATTTTAAGACTGCTCTCTGTATGTTCCCATACATTGGATACCAGCACAATAACACTGTATTTGTGCTATAACTACTACTACCATAACCATAAGCTAGGTAAATGTCTGGTGGCGTGTGTTTGTACTGGGTGCTTGATGATCGGTGCTTTATATATAAAGCGGGGCGAAAGCCTTTTTCAGTAAATGTCTGGTGATGGGCAAATACTGTCCAAACCCCTCATGGAAACATTACCCACTAACAAGTACTACTAATAGGTTGATGAACTGGTCAATAAATCTTAAGAATGGGCAGAATAAGGACACTCGGTAAGAAGTGTACCGTTAACTTGTTATTAAGATATAATGCTCCTTCCAGATACTCCATTATGTAGAAGGGGGTTCCGATCACACTAGCATCAGTGCAAAGGCAAAACACCTTAGGGACAGGAACATCCGTGTAGGCACCCAAAGCTTTGAGAACCTGCCTCCATAACAAAACAGATCAGACAATAAACTCACATCAGATCAGAGAAGGAAACAGCATCACATAAGATGCATTTCGCATCAACATATCATGTAAACCCTCCATTACATACAACAGTTATTAAAGCCAAAATATCACAATCGTTTTTCTCTAAACAAATATGACAGCTGCTCTGATAAAAATCCTATAATCATACAGTAGCTTGAAGGTCCAAATGGATGTTCATAATCATAAGCACCCAAAATGAACTGTTTGGTTAACTAGGACCAAACATTACATGCACAATTTCATCAATCAAACAAGAGGTAGAATTAGAATGACTCCCTTGAGTTCCGAAGTGGACGGTAATTCCACCGAAGCACAACCACAATCACCCCGAGCATAAGCAGCAGCTAAGACTAAGAGCATCTCTATCACATCCCAGATCGAACCGAGTTTCCGCAGCGGATTAAGTTCAACTTAATCGGGGAGCGGGAGCATCAGCAAAGCCCGCAAACCGAAGTGAGCAGTGGAACGGAGGAGGATCTGGGGCGGACCTGGAACTCGCGCTCGACGGCGTGGGCGGACTGGAGGATGGCGCCGGCGGGCTTCTTCCGCAACACGTAGCGCCGGGGCTCCCCGCCTGGCGCGGAGGCCTCGATGCAGTAGGTGGGGTTGGACTGGCCGTGGCCGAACTGCGTGAGGGCGAGCGACGGCGCGGGCGCGGGGAAGCCCGGGACGTGCGCGGCCGCGTAGCGCAGCAGCGCCGCCTCGTCCAGCGCCTGCGCCCCGTGCACCGGCCGCAGCAGCTCCGAGGTCATCGTCGCCATCACGCTCGCTCGCTGCCCACCAGTCCCCGTGATTGGATTGCGGGCGGAGGAGGAGGGGGACAGGGGAGACGACTGTGGAACAGTCCGCTTCGCCCTCTCTCTTTTTTTTTCTACTCCTATAAGGAGTCCCGTTTTCCTTTCTTGTTTCGGCGAGGCTGCTGGATGGATTGACGACGATGATCGTGGCCGTTTGCCGGCCCGCACGGAGTCGCGTGCGCGCCTCGAAAACATCGGCGTATATGCTCCGTATCTCGTACTGGTATGAAAATGGGGCGAAGATGATTGATTGGTTTTGCCTTTTGCGTTGCCGGCTTGTCGCGGTCGATCGGGTCAGGTGGAGAACGGGAACGCGACGCGACGAGGCTTGGATTTGGTGCAGTCGTGGCATCCCGCTGCGTGGATCCGACTTTTTTTTTTCAGAACGCGTGGATCCGACTACGGTGTACGTATTTGGATTGGGATTAACTAGCAAAAAGTGCAAAAAACAAAATCTTCAATGGTCATGATCACATTTTGCTGCATCACCAAGATACACTATCACTCTCAATCTCGTAAAATCGTGATCATTTTTCTAAACTCGTGAGCATTTTCCAAATTCATGAACAATTTTACAAATTTTTGAACATTTTATAAATCAAGAACATTCTTTGAATTCGTGAACATTTTGTACTATTTGCAAATATATTTTTAAAATTGTCAACAATTTTTAAACAATTTTCTTGAATGGACGAATATAGTTCTGGAAATTGGTGGAACAATTTCCGAAATTCATGAAAAAATCATTTAACAAACATTTTTCGAAATGCATGTTCATTCTTGAATCAGCGAACATTTTATAAATGAATAAACTACTTTTTTAAAGTCACCAACATTATTTGAATTGTTAGGATATTTTTCCATTCATGAGCATTTTAAAATTAGCGTAATTCTGTTCAATTTCGTCAACAGCTTTTACACACGAACTTTTTTAAAAATCATGAACATTTTTTTATTTTCCGAACATTAGTTTTAAAACATTTAACATTTTTTAATTAGCAAGCTTTTTTATAAAATCATGAACATTTTTTAATCCAACGAATATTCTATGATTTATTAAACACTTTATTTTTAAACTTCACATTTTTTAAAATTTTCAGTACTTTTTTAGGTCATAAATTATTTAAAGTGGAAAAAACAAAACGGAAACTAAAAAGAAATAATAAGAACGAAATTCAAAAAACTGTCCGCCCGCATGGGCCGGTCCAAACGGGCACGTTGCGTCTTTTCCAAGGAAGCAGATCGCAGTATAAGAGGTCCCTACTGCATGGGCAGGCCCAGGCGGGGGATTCCCCTGTGTGAAATATTTTTTTTATCACTTATAGGTGGCATTCATGGGTACTCCCTCCGTCCGGAAATACTTGTCATTGAAATGGATGTATCTAGATGTATTTTAGTTCTAGATACATCCATTTTCATCCATTTTGATGACAAGTAGTAATTCCGGACGGAGGGAGTAGTATTTTACAACATTGAGCAATTTCTGTGACGTACCGCAAAAAGCAATAGCCCATATATTATTAGGTATAGATATAGATTTTAGACTGGTGAACGTTCGCATGGAGGGCGTTTAGATGACAGTTTGAGTTGTATGGAAGTTGACAGTTTCTTCATAACAGCATGGCAGATTTTTCAGAAAAAAAAACATTTTTCTTCTAAAAGTATCATTGTTAAACTCGCATCGTAACTACAACAGCTACAAAAATGTGTTCGTTTACCATCCTTTTTCAGCTGACATTCGTTGGACAACATTACCGTAACTTTTTTGTTTTAGTTTGGACGAGGATTAACTTTTTTTTTGGAAGGCCATCATGGCTAGCTCTATTAAGATGAAAAAACGGAAACATCGTCTACAGACGAATTCACCACACAAACTGGTGGCTCGTCAAACCAACTTCTAGAAGTCTTATTACAAAAACTAAAATTAGCTAGCACATGCGCCACTTGATTAGCAAATCGAAAACAATGCATATAATTGACCTTCCCTAATGTCAACACATTCCGCAAATATTGCATCCGCAGGATCCCACCATGTATTATGTCACGTACAGAAATTAATAACCTCCTGTGAGTCTGATTCAGCCTCGACATGGTGGAATCCCAAAGAGTTGGCAAACCCTAGACCATCTCTTATCGCCATTGCTTCAGTGGTAACGCATCTGCTGCAAAGGGGATATATCGGCTGTAACCTGCTAGAAAAGGATTAACTTTTGGTTTTAGTTTGGATGGGGATTAACTTCTGTGTAGTGCTAAGGGTTGGACAGTCAATCCACCGCTTAGCTAGCAGTCAGTTTGAGGTGAGTCAACGTCACACGCTCAAAGTATAGTCACTTCGCCGGCTTGTAGCGCCGCCAGCGACGGGTGTAACACGTCTTTCGTTGGTCGCAGCATTCCGTGGACACCGTTGCAACTCGTCTTCAGCCGCCAACTTGCAGCGGTGGTAGTAGCCTAGGTAGCACTTGCCCCTGCAACCAGTGGCGGACAAAGGGGGGACTAGCCAGGACCTGGCCCAAGCAAACATGTAATTTTCTTCACTAAAACTCTGAGTACTTTTGCTAAAATAGTGTATTGGTTGTGGTTGGTCTGGCCCGACACAAGCTAGTTTAGCAGCACTTGGCCCCCACCTATTCATTTATCTTGGCTCCACCACTACCTGCAACAACACCTCGCTAGCTGATAAGACCGCTCGTGGAGTGGGCGGGATAGGCTCATAGCAGGGCCTTGGTCGCGGCCTCGCGGCATGGTTGAGACAGGCTCACGACACATCCGGGTATTGCGCGCGGTGCAGTACCGATCTTTGCAACATCCACCCTAACCTTGGAGACTCGATGCAATGAAGTGAAAGGGGGAGGTAGGGGCGACGGCTTTGTAGGAGAGGGGGAGAATGAAGGATCAGGTCATGGTAGGAAAATAAAACGACTTGTTGGGATTCTCATGGAGACAAGGTAGGGGGAGGGCCGCGTTTGGGTCCCATGGGGACGCATGATATACATGGAGATGGAGGCGACCGGTACATTTGCTTATCAGTTGACCGATTCCAATCATTTACCTTAAGTTCCCTATCATGTCAATGATTCTTTATCAACTCCAATTTATTTTTCTATAATATTGATTTTTTTTGTGGTCTAATATTGATTTATCTAGGAGTAGCAAACTATTTATTTATTTTGGTTTGTCAACCTTTTTGGCACTGTAACTTGCGGTGCTTTGATGCTTTTCTGTCCTTGCCGTTAGTGAGATTGAACGGCCGGCGCAGATTTGGCGGTATTTTAAGTCCGCCATTTACTCGTGTTTAGATACATCTGTATCTAAATAGATACTTCCTCCGTCCGGAAATACGTATCATCAAAATGAATAAAAAAGAATGCATCTAGACGTATTTTAGTTCTATATATATCCTACATATATCTTTTTTATTCATTTTGATGACAAGTATTTTCGGACGGAGGGAGTATAAGACAAGTAATTAGAAACAGAGGTAATATTAACTTGCGCATAATACTTGCTTGTTGAACAAAATGTGCATGAATTGCCGGAAGGATAGCGAATGGCACGTGCAATTAAGCGATGTGACGCGAGCTTAGCCGTCAAGTCAGACGGACTCCGAGTCAGACAAAGGTCGAGGACGAGCGTCCACGGGATGACAGGCCACGCCGGCATCCGGTGGGCCGCCGCCGGGTTATTACGCATTCGATCCGGCAGGACAGCAGTGCATCACCACTGTCCATCAGCGCACGCATCGCTGCCAACACGCATGGCGCGGCTGCGGCTTCGCACAGGGCTTCCTGAAAGCAGAGGCGGCGGCCACAGCAGACCAGACCAGACCACGCGGCTGCGGTGAAACCCGGGGGTCCGAGACTGTCGTAGGCTCGTAGGCCAGCGAGTTGTTAATTCTATCTGAAGTGTAAAGTAAAGGCGGCATGGTTAGCAGATGATTGGGATCACGCGCACGCGACGCACCGTCTCACGGTCACCGCCCCAGGAAAAACAGCGGCGCGCGGCGTCCACCGGTTCGCCCGTCCGAGGAAGGAATCTGCCCCGACGGGACGGCCGCCGTCACGTTCCACCCCCGAGGAATTCACTCGCGCGGCTCCTCTACTTAAGCGCGCGCCGCACACGACTCACATCACCTCACCTCTCGCGCCACTGCCACCTTTCTTCATACTCCATACACCATACCCAGCGCTCTCCTCTACTTACTTGAGCAGCATACGCACACCATGTGCGGCGGCGCGATCATCTCCGACTTCATCCCGGACCGCGACCACCGCGGCGGCAGCAAGCGGGGCCTCTGCACCGCCGACTTCTGGCCGCATGCCGCCGCGTTCGACGACCCTTCCGACCACCACGACTTCTACCCAGCCGACCTGACCGGCGCCGGCGCCTTCACGCCCGAGCACCAAGGTACCATCACGTTCTAGCATCACGCTAAGCACTTGCTATTACGTACTATCTGTGCCCGAACGTACCGTGAACACTTTCTGCCTCCCGGCGTACGTACGTGCAGCGGCGGAGGAGCCGAGCAGGAAGCGGGAGCGCAAGACGATGTACCGCGGCATCCGGCGGCGGCCGTGGGGCAAGTGGGCGGCGGAGATCCGCGACCCGGCCAAGGGCGCGCGCGTCTGGCTCGGCACCTTCGCCACCCCCGAAGGCGCCGCGCGCGCCTACGACCGCGCCGCCCGCCGCATCCGCGGGACCAAGGCCAAGGTCAACTTCCCCAACGAGGACCCGCCCCTCGACCTCGACGACTACGACGTCGCCAACGTGGCCGGCTTCTTCCACCAGCCGTCGTACATGGCTGATGCCACCGCCGCCCCGGCGCCGGAGGTGGCGTATGCGCACCAGCTGCCGCAGCACGACGAGCCCGGGATGGAGCTCTGGAACTTTGACAACATCAACACCCAAGTGCCTATGTGACGGATAGAAACTGTTCGTCTCTTCTGCATGTAACATTGCTTTTACCTAATTATTATCAAGCTTATGGTGAATCATGATTTGTTTTTCACGGACACTGTCTGGTAAATAATGACTACGTGATACAATACATTTGAAAACTGAACATCACAATAATGAGCACAAACCATAGTGCCAACGGAGAAAACTTCTCATACTACTAGAAATGATATTCATAACTGGCTTGCAAGCATGGTCTCAAGTTGCAAAACGATGAAACACAAATTAACTGGTTCTGAATACTCTTTGACACAAGACACTGACATCTAAAGCGGTAATATTCTGATACCCAAAAAGATGACGATAAACCGATGATAGCAAAATATGACACAAGTGCGCCAGAAATTCCACAGCTTAGACCTTGAATCCCCTGCTGTTCCTCCTTCCTCTGGCCTTCTCGAACTTCCTGCCCTTCGAGCGGACATATGGCTTGGTGTGGCTGTGTGGCACTCCTGGAGCTTTGCCGAAGTGCCTAACAGCTTCCCTGGCGTTCTTGGGACCCCTCAGGAGAAGCTATTAAGAAAATGTAATTTGTTAAAATGGTTGTCCATAGCACGAATAAATGCCTCAAAGACATGCAGCTCATATTGAGGTTATCGCTAATTTATGGGAAGGGAGAAGCCATCATCACGGATAAAATAAATCGGAGCAAATACCTCTACATGACTACATGTTAAAAATTCTAGCATCAGTATTCAGTAGCATGTAGTAAAGTCTAAAGATACGGCACCATAGTGACAATACAATGAAATCATACAGATCATGTCAAGAAGGAACAGCAGCAAGAACATTCACACATTGAATTATCATGTATGAATCAACACACATTTACATTACTCTTTATGCAAGACAAAGATATTCAAGTTTTAGACAACTCTTAGCAAATGAAAATAAAGCAGACAAGACCTCGTAACCAACAACACAACTACCATAAAATAAGCATATGTACCACATTTGACCGTTGAGATTGACTGTCTTAGTGAAAACATATATTAGTTTAACAATTATCAGCAAGTTAGTTTTGGTTGGAAATTTGACACCAGCAGTCCAGCACAAACATGAAAAGAGTGCAATCTGCTGTAAACAAACCATAAAGATTTAGATAGTTGTATCAACTTGGTTCATGTGTACTCTTAACACCTGACAAGAGGGAGACTGATGAATCAGAAAAATAATACATCGTTTCTTGAATACCCTACCACAACCTACACATAAAAGTCTTATCTGTAACACAATATGAGCATGAACAATAAACTTGGTTTTCTCCACCTACAGGAGTCTAGCATACGTAATAGTCCAAACTAATAGAATTGTATGCTTCAGTTGAAAACATTGGATACTATCTCATACAATACGAAATGCATCTAACAGCATTGTTAGCAAATACAGTAGCTAAAAAAGGAGGAACTCAAACCATACCGTGTTCTGTCCAAGTGGAGCACGGAGGGCGAGCTGGTCAAAGGTAAGGCACTCGCCACCAGCATTGACAATCCTGGCCCTCGCCGTCTCGGTGAACCTGAGCGCGGCCACCTTCATTGCCGGTATCTCGTAGACCCTCTGGTCATCGGTGATGGTGCCCACGATCACGGCGATCTTGTCCGCCTGCAACTCGCACAACCACAAACACCGCCAGGTAAGCCTCACATCGATTCATCCAGACCAAAGATTAAAAAAAATGGCACCGCGCGAGAGAGAGGGATACCTTCCCCTCCATGAACCTGACGAGGCGGCGCATCGAGAGCGGCGGGCGGTTGGTCTTGCTCATGAAGAGCCGCTTCAGGATCACGGCGTTGAACTGGCTCTTGGTCCTCCGCACCAGGAAGCGGTAGAGCTACGAACAGGAAAGCAAATTGCGGTAAATCTTAATCCCTGAGCAGTAGACGGGGATGATGCGGTGACACCGGATCGAAGGGGGACTGACCTTGACGAGCAGCTTGAGGTACACATCGTCCGATTTGGGCGCCGTGCGCTTGGTCCTCTTGTTGCGGCCGCCGGCGACGAGGTCGATACCCTGGGTGCGACGGGAACGGACGGTGTCAGCTAGGCGTAGAGTGCAGGGAAACACGACGAGGAGGGAGGGGAATGAGAGATTACCATGGTTGCGCGGTGGTGTCTGCTGCAGCGGCAGGGTCAGGGCGGCAGCGGCAGCGGCGGCGGCGGGACGGGTGCTAGGGTTTTGGATGGAGTGAGGAGTGGAGTCTAAATATGGTGTGGGCGGAGAATCGTTTTGGGCTGGGCCTAAATTGGTGGTCTTTGTTTCTTTCGTTTGGGCCCATAGAAGCCTGCCTGTGCCTTGAAGCGCTTATTCCCCTTAAAAAAAGAAGTGAAGAGCTTTTTTTGGGAAAAGCTTCCTTTCCGCCGGCGGATTTCACGCAAACATCAACCGCCTCTTCCATCTGCCACGTGCTACCTTGGCCCACGTCTTCCTCGCAATCTTATCTCTTCGAGAGAAATCAAGGTCAAAATATCTCACGTCGCTCTCCTCTATCTCTTAGGTCACCGCACATATCTTTTTGTTGCTCACACACGAAGCGCCTTGCAGTCAACCAGCCATGGATTTTTCCTCATTCCTTCCAGCACCTTTTTGCAGCAAGCCATGGCGCCCCAAGCTGCCAATCTATGGATATGCGGTCGAGCTGTTCGCGGTGCGAGCCCGCCGAAGGTCCCCGTCATCGGCGACGAAGCAGGCGCATTCGTTGTTTCAGGAATTGTTTCTGCAACGCGGCCGTTGTTTCAGGAATTGTTTCTGCAATCTCCCAAATTTTGCAACATGGTAGTTGTTTACAACGCAACCGTTGTTTCAGAATTGCTTCGCAACGCGCCCTTGTTTCGTGAATTGTTTCGCAACGCGATCATTGTTTCAGATTTGTTTTCTGCGATCGTACCCGTTGTTTTCTGCGGTTTGTTGTTTGAGAATTAGTGTGTCGGGAAGGCGACGAGGCGCGTCTGAGGAGTTAGATTGCGGGCGCAGATCTGCGGGGCGGGGCAAAGTGCTATTGTTTACGCAATGAGCGGTTGTTGCGGAAAATAACTAGTACATGCGAGGCGCGAGCGATGATCGAGGCGGTTATCGGTCGAGCATCCAACGGCCGTCAAGGCGACGGATGAAATCAGAAAATCAGCCGGCGAAGGCCTTTTTTTGCGGGAAAGGAACTTTCATTAATCAAACCAAATGGCTACATTCAGAGATTACAATGCTAGCTATTTGATTGGGTGAATTACGAAGCCAACAAGCAGTTCGCTGTTGCGAACGACCCATGCATGCAAGAGTGTGGCTAATCACGTTTGGATGTCGGCTAATCTTAGCTAGACTTATGTTTCTTTCATGAGACAGAATATTTCTGATCTCACTAATCCAGTGTGCATACCTAGACCTATCCACGCCTCGCGCACTGATCATTTGCAACAATTCTGCACAGTCCGTCTCCACAAGCAGTGATTGGTTCGTCCAGTGAAGGGCCAACTGTAGTCCTTCATTCATCGCAGCCATCTCAGCTTCGAGGGCATCACCACAATTGAACAGCGCACGTGTCGTAGCGAAGATGACCGCACCCTCATGGTCTCGCTGTATCATCCCGGCACCGGCCGTACCATCCGCCTTGACAAACGCCCCGTCAATGTTCAGTTTTGCATATTCTCTGTCAGGAGGTTCCCAACGCGGCTTCGGCCTTATTTCATGTGCAGCAAGAGGTTTGTACCCAGAGATATTAAGTACTTGTTTACCTTTCACTGAATCTGCTTCTGGATGTTGCCTAATCGCGATGAGGGAAGTGATGTAGCTGGTTAAAAATCGGCGTGAAGCTTCAATCGGAACCGGGGGCTTGTGATGTGTGATCTCATTTCGTGCATGCCATATCCTCCACATAATCATCAGCGAGGCCATCTTCTGTGTATCTGGGTTTTTCTAACAGCAGGAACAACCAGTTCGGCCCGACATCACGCGGCTCGTCCTGAGTTGGGAGTTCCCAGGTCTCGCGCATGGCCTGCCATAACGCCATTGCATGGGGGCAACGGACCAGTGCATGGTGAGCGGTCTCCTTCTCAACTCATGCTCAACCAAAAGAAGTGAAGAGCTTATTGCCTCCAAAAAAAAGTGAAGAGCTTATTGTGTTGGCGACAAGCAGATGATATTTCTCTCTCTCGACTTGGAACATGTGATCAAGGTGAGTCATGCACTCATGCTCAACCAAAAGAAGTGAAGAGCTTATTGCCTCCAAAAAAAAGTGAAGAGCTTATTGTGTTGGCGACAAGCAGATGATATTTCTCTCTCTCTCTCTCGACTTGGAACATGTGATCAAGGTGAGTCATGCACTCATGCTCAACTATTCGAAGTTTGGATGTTCGGACAGACGAAAATGGAGAACCTTTTCATTCGATTGTGTAATATTTCGTTTGCCATGTTGTGACAACAAGGTGGCAGCTTTTTTTTTAAATGATGATGTTTCTGTTGGTGCTTGGTAGAGCTGACTTATGCGCCGGTGGTTATTGTTTTGTTGTGATTTTAGGGACAGAGTCACAATGTCGTCCCATAAATTTGTTAAGACTTCTAGATTAGTTATCCCATCATTAGTTTAGAAGCCTCAGTGAGTAAGAGAGACGGCTTATGAACGCGGAGGCGCTGAAAGCAGTTTTGGATGCTTATTGTGCTGCATCGGGGCAAATGGTGAGTGTTGGAAAATCTAGTATATTTTTTAGTCCCAACACGAAATTGGAAGATAAGGCGCATATATGTACTATTCTGAACATTATGACTGAAGCTCTCAATGACAAATATTTGGGTCTGCCTTCAAATGTGGGTATGGACAAAAGTGATTGTTTCCAATTCTTAATAGACCGAATTGT
This sequence comes from Aegilops speltoides, assembly GCA_021437245.1. Classification (NCBI taxonomy): domain Eukaryota; kingdom Viridiplantae; phylum Streptophyta; class Magnoliopsida; order Poales; family Poaceae; genus Aegilops; species Aegilops speltoides. The sequence continues at coordinate 61,365,599 of CM038142.1, forward strand.
TATGGAAATCAGTGGTTGGAAGGAAAAGTTGCTATCAGCAGGAGGAAAGGAAATCCTTCTCAAATCGGTTGTACAAGCTATGCCAACTTATGCAATATCCGTCTTTAAAATTCCTAAAAAGATTTGTAAAGGAATCATTGACGCGATGTCGCATTTTTGGTGGGGTGACGAAGACAATCAGAAGAGAATGCATTGGATGGCATGGTGGAAGATGTGTGTACCAAAAGACCAAGGAGGAATGGGTTTTCGAGACATACATTGTTTCAATCTGGCCTTGTTAGCCAAACAAGCGTGGCGCCTGCTTGATAACCCTGATTCACTATGTGCTACAATTTTGAGAGCTAAATATTTTCCAGATGGAGATTTAATGAATGCGAGTCTGGAAAAAGGATCCTCTTTCACGTGGCAAAGCATTATGGCCGGAGTGGATTCTCTCAAAAAAGGTTATATTTGGAGAGTTGGTAATGGACAGAATATTAATATCTGGAGAGATGCATGGATCCCGAATGGGGCAAATAGGAAAATTATCACTCCTAGAAGAGGGCAGCTTCTAACAAAAGTTGCTGATCTTATAGATTCAATCAACAATTGCTGGGATGAAGATTTGGTAAGACAAACGTTGTGGCCAATTGATGTCCAGAGGGTGCTTACGACCCCCCTCCCCACGTATGACATGTCGGATTTCATAGCTTGGAGCTTTACAAAGAATGGACTGTTCATGGTTCGTTCTGCTTATCTGGAGGAATGGAAAACGCAACATGGGAGGAAATTGCAACACTCAGATGGCATTGGAGGAATAAATGTCAATACTATTTGGAGCAAGATTTGGAAACTATCTTGTCCAGCAAAAGTGAAGATCTTTGTTTGGCGTACCTTACATGGAACCCTCCCGTGCCGTGTTACACTTGCTAATAGACATATGAAAGTTTCGCCCACTTGCCCATCATGTTCGAACGGGCATGAAGATACTAAACACTTATTATTTTTATGTCAAAAGGCAAAAGAGGTGTGGGAGAAACTGTGATTGCACAAAGCCATTAAAAAAGCCTGTGCGGTCGATCGTGCGGGAGAGGAAGTACTTGAATTTCTATTTTTTATGCCAAAACATGAGCTATCTACAGTGGGCACACAGAATGTTCGCGAACTGATCGCTATAACAGCCTGGTATTTATGGTGGGAAAGACGTTCGCTCGTTCATCAGAGGAAGACCCAAGATGCATACCAAATTTCGATGGGAGCCCGTGCTATAACGACGTACTATGTTATTGCCCAATCCTCCAAAGCAACAAATAAAATAGAGGGATGGACGAGACCCCCTCTAGGTTTTCTGAAATTAAATGTCGATGCTTCTTTCCATCAAGACATGCTTAGAGGCACAGGCTGTACTTAGAGATGATAAAGGAAGATTTATTGCTGAAGGGAATTGGAAGATGGATTGGTGTGCAGATGTTTTAACAGCAGAAGCCATGGCACTACATTTTGACTTATTACTTGCACAAAAGGCGGGAAGTAACCAACTTTTTGTTAACTCCGACAATATGGAAGTAATTGACACGATGAAGAATGGAGGACATACAGCGGGAGCGGCGGCAGCTGTGTTTGATGATTGTTATTTTTTGGCTTGTGATTTTTCGTTAGTTAGATTTGAACACTGTAATAGGAAGGCAAATAAAGTAGCTCATGAAGTTGCTAGAGTAGCCAAATTTTCTGAGACAAGGGGTTGGTATGAGGAACCTATGAAAGATATTGTAAATTTTCTTATAGACGATGTAACCATTATTACTAATAAATAAAGAAGATGTTTTATTTCAAAAAAAAGAGACGGCTTATGAGAAAAGCTGGGGAGTAGATGGCTTATTTTTTAAGCCACCAAAAGAATTGTCCCTATAAATGAGACATGCGTTAGGAACACTGAAGTAGATAGCACAGCAGAAAAGAGACATGGATCAGCCCAAATTCTACCCGTAACTTGCTTTTTTTGAACATCAGTACAGACACAAGCACTCATATACGCGCGCATACACTCACCCTTATGAATGCACACACGCACACCCTACCCCTATGAGGGCCTCCGGAAGACTGAGCCGACATATAATCTTGAGATTTACGAAGTCACCATAGGCGCCTCGTCATCGACGGGAACGTCTCCTCCCACTGAATGCACATCGCCGAAAATCCTGAAATAAATCCAGGAATAAATGCGAGCACCAGGATTTGAACCCTGGTGGGCTGGGGATACCACAGTCCCTCTAACCGTCCAACCACAGGTGCGCTATTGCTATATGGTTTGTTACAGCTCATGGTTTGTAGTTGACAAAATAACCAGCATACAACATTTTATGGCCCGGTCAAAACAGATTATCCTCACTGGACTAGAGCTCCTTGGTGATGCATAATTTTACCGAAAAAGGGTTTTTTCCCGCTTTGTATTCCAAAGCAAACCATCATTGGCACATCGCAATGTTGGGGCGAGCAGCACATCAAGCCCAAAGAAAGAGAAGAAGAAAGGAAGAAAAAACTAAAAAATGGCAAAGATACAAGATACCAAAGGAGCCACTAACAAGACCCGAATGCACCAAGCACAAGCTTGAACATCGAAGCCCTCGGCGAACAGGAGCCAACACACGCCGCGGCTGAGCCGAGTAGATCCCGCTGCACGAGGATTGTCACGCTCCGTCATCCCCCTTGAGCTAAGCCATCCGGTCCGCCATCCGTCTCTACCTCCGAAGAGAGCCCCCTGCCCTCTAGTCCTGGATCGGAGGACACTACACCGTCGACAGGAAGAGTCGCTCACCCCTGAGCTCGCATGACTAGGACCAACAGGTTGCCGGGAGGGGACGACAAACACAACTACCGCACCACTGAGCATCGCCAACGCCGCACGCCAGCACCAACATCAACCGCAAGTGGCCGAGCATGGACACCACTGACGATATCCGGCAGCCACCCCCGTGCCAAGGCCTCGACCACCACTTCGCCGCACCAAGGTGGTGTCTTCAAGAAGAAAAACGACGCCGGAGCGCCGTCACCACCCAATTCGGAGATTTGGGCTTTCACCCGGGACGAGGAAGGAAGGGCGAGGGGGGATTGCGAAGCCGCCTTCAAGAAGGGGAACGACGCCGGAGCGCCGCTGGCAACGTGGCCGCAGCGAACAGCCAAGGGGTTTCCCCCAATCCATCCCCCGAGAGGAAGCACCATCGCCAGATCTGCTCCAACTCCAAGGGCAAACGGGGAAGCCCCAGGAGCCAGCCACGCTCGCCGCCGATCCGCCGCCCACGCGGCCAGGAGCGGCGCTCCCCGCATCTGCATTAGCCACCCACCGAAGGGGGGCGACGTGCTCCACCAGTGGCCGCCGCCACCACGCCAGGCGCAACCGCGCAGAACAGAGCACACCGAGCCCAACCCGCCGCCGCCAGCATCGGCATCGCCACCGCCGCCCGCCGCCCGTGCCGTCACGCCCTCGGCAGCGCCACGCCGCCGCCCGCTGACCCCGACCCACGTCGGCCCTAGCGAGCAAGGGAAGGAAGGCCCCACCGTCGCCGAGGCTGACCAGGTTTCGCCCGTTAGCGCGAGCCGGCGGCGGCGAGGAAGGAGTCGAGGAGGAGGGGGGCCTGCGACCGGCGGCTAGGGTTTCCCCTCCGCATTGCTCGCGGGAGCGACCGGGAGGGGACTGGAGGGGAAAAGGAAACCTCCTAGTTTTCAGGGCACTTCTCTTTGATGGAACTCAGATGCATAATTTTACGAGTGGTTTATTGTTACTTTCAGTAAACAACCTGCTCTTCTCATTTTTCCCACTGGAACAGAGTACTGACATTTGCCAATCTACTAGAGGTCTCTGGATTCTTGTCTTTCTCTAACACCATGGTGGACAAAAAAATAATAATCTAAAATCAATTGTATGAAGCGTATTTGAGATGGTCTTTGTCTACTTAGATGCACCAACGTAATAAAGAGTGAATTGCAAAAGACCATCACATTTGAAGTTGTGTTTTAGAATTGCCACCACATTTCTTATGCGTCTAGAAAATCTACCTCTTTTCTTGGTAATTTTCTCAAAACACACAAATGACCGATTTGAAACTAATTAAACCAGTTTCTGACATGTTAGGCCCACTGGTAAGGTCCACGTGGCACTAAAAGTCAACACAAACGGCATTGACGATCCCAAACACAACTCTCATGCAACTCCTCTCAGCCGAACGTCGCCGGCCTCGCTCACGGTCTGCCGACTCCTTCGGCCGGTGGCGTCACCGGCGAGCCCGACCCCGGCAGCCACACCTCCCTCTCCTCCTCTCCTTAGTGCCTACTCCTCAACTTCTTCCGCATCTACCGCCCCACGCGTCAACACCGCCTCCCTGCGAGCAGATCGCCGTAGTGGCCCTCCACACATCTCCACCCCTCTCACCCTCCTCCTCCAGCCCACATACTCCACCTATTTTCCCAACGGTGGCCGCCTCTGCTTGCGTTGGCCGCAATACATGGCCCCGCCATGGCTGGCTCTCGCCCCCGGGTCGAGAAGCCACTGTTTCGGCCTTCTCCAGCCATGGAAGACCGCACCATCATCCCCCTCGCCTCCTGTTTCTGTGACGCACGAGACGATGGGCGACGGGGTATTGGCCGATGTTGGGCTAGCCATGGCCGAGGTGGTGTGTGGCCGAAGCTTGGTCGCGACCATGTCATGGTTCTTCGGGACGGGGAACAGGGGCTCGGGAGGGTGTGGTCGGGGAGAGGATGGAGAGATGCCTCGGCCCATCGTCGCGCCCCATCTTGCTCAGCTCCAAGAACCGCCGCCCCATCTTGCTCAGCTCCAAGAACCGCCGCCCATCTTGCTCAGCTCCAAGAACCGCCGGCCCATCTTGCTCAGCTCCAAGAACCGCCGCCCATCTTGCTCACCTCCAAGAACCGCCGCCCCATCTTGCTCAGCTCCAAGAACCGCCGCCCCATCTTCCTCAGCTCCAAGAACCGCCGCCCATCTTGCTCAGCTCCAAGAACCGCCGCCCCATCTTGCTCAGCTCCAAGAACCGCCGCCCCATCTTGCTCAGCTCCAAGAACCGCCGCCCCATCTTGCTCATCTCCAAGAACCGCCGCCCCATCTTGCTCAGCTCCAAGAACCGCCGCCGTTCGCCAGCGAGATCTGCCAACCTTCTGCGCGCAAGCTATTTGAAGAAAAGCCACAAAGAGAAACATGGCAAGTAAACTCTGACGAATGGGTCCCACATCCAACTTAACGGTTAATGCCATTTGTGTTGACTTTTAGTGCCATGCGAACCTGACCAGCGGGACCAACATGTCAAAAATTGGTTTAATTAGTCTCAAATCAATCATTTGTGTTTATTGAGAAAATTAGCAAGAAAAGAGGTAGATTTTTTAGGCGTGCAAGAAATGTGGTGGCCATTCCGGAACATAACTTGAAATGTGGTGGTTTTTTTAATTCACCCCGTAATATAAAGGCAAAAGCACGAAGCAATGGAGATGAAGAGAAGCAACATAAATTACCTTGTGGTATCTGAGATGTGGCGATGTGGACTGAAAACAAAAACGAACAAAACTGAAGCTGGTAACTTCTAATATACAACTAGTAAGCGTGCATGTGCAACGCACGTATTTGCAGTGGCATGTTGGTGTGACAACCCTAAAAATGGTACCAGTTGAGTGCGCGAAGCGTGTTGGAGCAATGGATGTCGGGGAGGCAGCCCTATGAGCTTTCGAACGTCGACGACATGGACCTCGTGTCGTGTGGTGTTGCAACTATTACAGTCATGTGGAATGCTTATCTCCTCATTACCCCGGAAGAGTGCTTCATGACTTCTTTTCCGACAGTGATGGAAGATCAGCTTGTGTGGTTTTCCGCGATTAATCGGACAATCTTCTGCTTAATAATCAACAAAATATCAAAGCTTTAGCTTCATGTCTGAATTTATTTACTAATACTCATTTACTCAACCAAATTCATATATATCGAAAAATTTGTTTTTTACCAGTAAAATATTTATTAACTTTTATAGATATTTTTTTGTGAGAAAACTTTTATAGATAGTATTTATACAAAAATCCTTTTAAAGCATCAGATGGTTATGACTATAAAAGAATGGATTTTTTTAGAAGAATGGGAGGTGAATCGGACATGGCCGGTAAAAAGAAGATACGGAGTATATATTTTTGGTTCGGATAATACCGCGATCACTCTTTTTTTTGCAGGGAATACCGCGATCACTCACAGTCTCTCGCATCACTGTCTAGTACAGTATTAAGAAAAAACCACCAGTCATCCTCTCCACTGCCCCCTCACATTTCTTCTCTGGATAGTTCCCCATTCCCCATTCTATTCTATCCACAGCCGGCGTCCCTGGTCAGGAAGCCCCCTTCCCTTCGTCACAACCGCCGGCGCTCCCTGGTCAGGCCGCCCTCCCCTTCGTCATCAGCGTCGGCGCTCGCTGGCAGGCCGCCCCTCCCCTTCGAATGAGGTCGCGGAAGTGGCCGAGGAGGCCCTCCAGCTTGGCATGCTCGTGCCAGTGCTAGGCACCGTCGGATGCGGACGCGGAGGCGCGGACTCGCACGCCCTACTCTACCCCGCTCCTTTGAATCCGGCCCCGAAGTGCTCGAGGAGGCAGTCGAGCTCGTCATGCTCGCCGGCGACGTCAGGCCCCTCCATCCTCCTGATGCCCTCGCTGTCGCCGCCATGAGCATCTCCACCCTCTGCCACGCGATTGTCCGGGTCCAGGTAATCTCTCTCTCCAACCCCGCCATCTGCTCCTCCCCGTCAATTCGGTTAGTCGCCAGGTGCATCGCCTCACTGAGAAATCACCCTAGATGTTCCTTTTCAAGACTGTACATAATTTGTTCTGTTATAGGGCTTTGTTAGAAAAACTGATTTAACTTACTATTATTTTGCTCTAGGTTGCTGCACCTTCTGGTTGTGAATGGATCTGAGGGTTAACATGATGCAGTATCTTTTCGAAAGATGATACATTATCTTCATATAATAAAAGAAAGGAAATTGGAGAAGTTATTATTGAAGAGGAATTCAGTGGCATGTGGTTCTCAAGAGATGAAATGGAACAAGAAGTGCAACTCCATGCTACACTATCTAATCGGTATCATATACAAATTTTAAGCATCTGCATTCAGATATGACATTTGAATATAAAAACTGGCAATTCTTTTTATAAAATGGAACCATAATGAGTGTCGCGTTTAATCTTTAGAAATTTTGTTTTTCTGTTAGAATGTTCCCTTTCAAGACTGTAATATGAGAAATCATCTGCTTAGTTGGTCGCTGTATTGATGATGCAGCCCTTGATGGTTCAGAATTCCCAAAGGAGAAGAAGGAGGTGCCGAAAAAGGATGGGAGCAACAAAGTATGATTCGAAGATTATGTTTTGTTGCATCTCTTCTATGGAATGCTGTTGCTAGTAACAAAGCGTGCCTTCTCTTTGGTTCCTTTATATGGAAGTAGCATCAAATTGGGATATGTGAACTCTTTTGACGCTTGATCTCTTTAGTCTCTCCGGTTAATATAACATTCATTATTATTTTTAACGTTATTTGTCTTTCACCTGGAGATTCGTTCTTTCTGGTTATTTAGAGATGACAAATAGATGTAGCTCAGTATGAGCATGAGTGATAGCAGTCTTGCAGCTTATGTTTACCATGCAAATTTTACTTGGAAGAAATGTTGATGGTTGTTTCTATGTTTTCAGTGGAATCAGTTTTCTTGACCCCATGGGAGAAGTTAGAAGTGATATCTTGGAAGTTCCCACCAACTGGTTTGATGTATGTTGGAACAGGTATTCTCGCCCACTGTGGTTATCCAACATGTTAGTCCGTTACATGATTCATTATTTACACATTACTATTTTATCAACGGTTGTTAGTGTTAGGGGCTGAGAATACTTTTTACTCCATGATCACCACGTCCAGTCAAGACTAAAATTGACACTTCTTTCTTCCATCTATATGTTAGATGGATAGTTTTAGTTTAGTTAGTTCATGTGTGCTTGGCAATTGAACCAGTTATATTTGAGACTGGGGTCGAACAATCACATATGCACTTCAGAGAAAAACAGCCATCATAAATTTGCAATATTTCATTATTTTTTTCAGTGGTCCCAGCAACTTAAATTTTGCTGGTATAGCAATCTTATGTTCTGGAATTGACAGAATAAATTAAAATTTCTACGTTCCCAAATGAATGGTGTAAGTAATCAGAACATGAATGGAGTAACATGTGTGACACATTTAAAGTCTGCACTTTTTCATTTCCGGACAATTGATATGTCAACGATTTTTACAAATAAATCACACTAATAAACGAATCCTGGTTTGTGTCATCGGCGGCCCCAATATATGGCATCAAACGATTCCAACCGATCTCCCCACGTGGGAAGAATAGTGGATATGACAAAGGGTCGTAGCACCCATAGTATGCTCTAATATATAGGGGGGATCTCCTTTCCCATACATGATAACACTTCTATCAAAGGTTTCTTGTGGGTCGCTCCCATCAACCCATATTGGTGCTACCTCAGAAGTAGTTGGTGCATTGTACCTTCGTTGATCAAGCTTGATATCTATATTTAATGAGATCATGTATTCATCCAGATTCGGAACAACACCAAGGCATTTAAATACTTGAGCATAAGGGTTATGCTCTAGTATTGCCAGAATCTTTCATATGAGATCTAACCTAAGATTTGGAGACCTCTTAACCCTGTGAAACAAGTTTTCATCAGTATCATAAATATATAGTTGCAAATGCGAGGGCCATTATCACCAGCTTCGAGATCATCAAGAGCGTGGTACAACCCCCCACACGCACGAAATGTATATACGCTTGTTCCTGCTGCGGTGCTGACTCGGCGATCACGGGTGACTCCCAGACTTGTGAATGAGAAGTGGGAGTTGAAATACCGTTTATTTTCTCTGAAATATTTAGCATCCTCATCATCTTGACTTGTAAACAACCGTTTCAACTCCTCACGAACATCTGGAGTAAATACATCCACTTTCCCCTTTCTGCAGCAAAATGCAGGCCCCTCCTATTAAAATCACAAGGCTCCACAATGGCGGCAATCACTAACTTTTCTAAGCACATGATGCTTTCTGGGCAGGTTCATGTAAACTCTCTCATGAGCATCATTATTGGGAGCTCCATCACCATCCTGTTGCTCCAATAAAACAAGTTTATATGCTATTCTACAAAATTTTCAGATTGATCCGAAATGTTGTTTTGTCTTTCAAATTGTATTTTCAAAAAATGTGACATATTTCTGATCCAACACGTGCTAATTTTTATTTTAGTGAGTTCTTTTACCAAGCCATTTAAATGTGTCTTATGCACAACGATATGAGCGCGTGTGTAACACATGATCCAGAAACATGTTTTCGCATAAAATTCACTGTCACATAATAATTGTATTATAACTGTTACAAAAATATATTTTAAAAACCGCAACTAAGCATGTCTTGAAGGTCCACCTTTTGAAGCAATGAAGGTCCATCTATAGATGCGATCAATGATGCTTCATTCAATGTATGGGATATTGTTTTGAGCTTCGTTCTCATCATACTTTAAAAGATGCACCAAAAATTGCTTCCTCAGCTGAAAACCATCCTACGTATGCATTATACAACATTGTTGTAACAAGTTGCATGTGCAATGTGTATACAAATAAGCATAGTGTCAATACTTACATTGGGTATGGGAAAATATAGTTTTCCATCACACAATGAGTGCATGTAATTAAAAACCAAATAACCGGACAGGGCACTGCATGTATGAAATAAACACATAATGTGAGTCGAATGAATCAATTAATATTGTAATGCGTTTAAAAGATTCATACCAATGTGAATTTGTTGGAGCAACAGGAACTATGCATTCCCATTTAGAGATATCATCCTTGAATGCAGGGTTTGCAACTTCAAGCGCAAGGTTTAGGTTGTCGACCACAATTTTAAGTACATTATTCCCCAAAGTAGGTATTGGTATCGGATCAAAAATTGAGACAATTTTTTTGTTTTGATCCAACACAAACAATAGAAATAGCCCAAACATATACTAAGGCAATAAAATCTGCAATGATGAGATAGTTTAGAAATATAAATGGAATATTAATTAAGACCAAACAAAGCACTGTTAGAGATGAAAAATTAAAATTTTACCGTATTACATTGTGAGATATGATAATCATTACTGCCAGGCCAACTATGAAACAACCGTTTCAATGTAGCAATTTCCACATTTTCACGATGACTTGAGTCTCGTGCATAGTGAAACATCGACTAAAATAAGAATGAGAAAATATTAGTGCAATGAGAAAAAAGTGTAATACATGATTATAGTAACTTACACAAAAGTTCAGATCCATTTAGTGAGATGGAATGTCTCTGAGAAGCTGGACTTCATGGCGCGCTAGTATCCGCACAGCCATATTAAAGCAATCTATATCCATGTATTCATCATTGTTCAATATGTTTTTTATTTGTCTCAAATTTAGGCTAATAGGGTACGGATCAGAGCTTTTCACCCATTCGCTCCTGTAAAGTTGAAATACTTTCAATTATAATGACATCAGAGTAATTTATTGGAATAATACAAAATGAATTAAAAAAATATGGCTTACTCTAGTAGAGCGACATCATCAACCATGCTGATGAACAAGCATAGTTCATCTATTAAATCATTGTTTGTTGGATTCACAGACGTGAAAGTATAAATGATTACGAGATTAGCTCGACTTCTCCTGATGTATTTGATGTTTTGAAATTATCAGGAGGTGTATCCAGAATCATACATTCCGAGGGATCTGTGTTGTTGTTGTCATCTTCCATGTCTCGATTTCTTATGTTATCATCATTCAATTCCGAGTCCACTAAAATGACAGCTAGTTTTGTTCTAAAATCTGTCATATGTTCCTATTAAAATAGTAATAAGAGTTAAATAGTGATACAACATAGAATAAGTATAATTATAATTATACAGAGTGAAAAATACCTGTGTTGGAATGTCAGACAAAATATTTCCTGTGAAGTACTCCATAAAATTTATCACCCACAAACCACAAGATGACCTGCATCATTACAAAACTCAAATTTATCATCCACTTTTATCATTTTCAAAGGGATTCATATTATTTTTTTAAATCATCAAATGCTCATGATTATAACAAGCCGCGATGAAAACAAAAATTTCACCCACGCAGCATGTGAACCGGACATGTCCTTTGAAATCTAAAGACATTTTTATTTTGTTTGGAAAAAATGCCACACTCACTTACAATGGGTCACTGGCTTAGTAGAGATTAAAGAAAACTGAGCCAACCTTCCATCGCCCCCTCCCCTCACGCTTATCTTTTCCCCATTCTTCACTCAGTCCTCCAAATCCACAGCCTGGCCGCCCCTCCCCTTCCCCATCCCCATCCACAGCCGCCGGAGCTCTCTGCTGGCCGCACCTCTCCTTCGTCAAGAACACCATGGACCAGCAGAGCCCTGCTTTGCCCGCCCTCCCCTTCGTCGGCCACGGCCATGACGCGAGCGGCGCCCGCTCTGCCGCCCTTCTTCCTATCCGGTGCTGCTGGGACCCTCCTTCCTCCTGGCAACGGCGGGGCGCTCGAGCCGGGTATGCTCGCCGGCGACGCCGGGGCCCTCCCTCCTCCTGGGGACGGCGTTGCGCTCGAGCCGGGCATGCTCGCCGGCGACGCTGGGGCCCTCCCTCCTCGTGGCGACGACGGGGCGCTAGAGCTGGGCATGCTCGCCAACGACGCCGGGGTTCACTCGTGCTAATGCACTTGCCGCGGCAGGAACTTCCCTCCCCCTGCACCCTGCTCGGGACGCCATGAAGGTCCGGTTCCGACTGTTCTTCTCCCCTCGATCGGGATGCTCTGCTCTCCGACCCCATCTTGATTACCCTGTCCGTTTCGGTCAGGAGCAGGAGCAGTTGCTGCTGGCGACCTCCATCTTGATTAGGATCACCACGATGACCTCCGTGTGCTGTGCTCGGGACCCTCCTGTTGGGGAACATAGTAATTTCAAAAAATTTCCTACGCATACGCAAGATCATGGTGATGGCATAGCAACGAGAGGGGAGAGTGTTCGTCCACGTACCCTCGTAGACCGTAAGCGGAAGCGTTATCACAACGCGGTTGATGTAGTCGTACGTCTTCACGATCCGACCGATCCAAGCACCAAACGTACGGAGCCGCCGAGTTCAGCACACGTTCAGCTCGATGACGATCTCTGGCCTCCGATCTAGCCGAGCTCTGGAGATGAGTTCCGTCAGCACGACGGCGTGGTGACGATGATGATGTTCTATCGCGCAGGCTTCGCCTAAACTCGCGACGATATGACCGAGGTGGAATATGGTGGAAGGGGCACCGCACACGGCTAAGGAACGATCCGTAGATCAACTTGTGTGTCTATGGGGTGCCCCTGCCCCGTATATAAAGGAGGGAGGGGAAGGCGGCCGCCCTTTAGGGCGCCAAGGAGGAGGAATCCTCCTCCTAGTAGGAGTAGGATTCCTCCTTTCCTACTCCTACTAGGAGGGAAGGAAGGGGAGAGGGGAAGGAAAGGGGCGCCGCCTCCTAGTCCAGTCGGACCGGAGGAGAGGGCACGCGCCCACCCTGGCCGCCCCTCTCTCTTCCCACCTAGGCCCATGTGGCCCATTAACTCTCTCGGGGGGTTCCGGTAACCCCCCCGGCACTCCGGTTTTCTCCGAAATCACCCGGAACCTTTCCGGTGTCCGAATATAGTCGTCCAATATATCAATCTTTATGCCTCGACCATTTCGAGACTCCTCGTCATGTCCGTGATCACATCCGGGACTCCGAACAAACTTTGGTACATCAAAACTTATAAACTCATAATAAAACTGTCATGGAAACGTTAAGCGTGCGGACCCTACGGGTTCGAGAACTATGTAGACATGACCTAAAACTATTCTCGGTCAATAACCAATAGCGGGACATGGATGCCCATATCGGTTCCTACATATTCTACGAAGATCTTTATCGGTCAAACCGCATAACAACATACTTTGTTCCCTTTGTCATCGGTATGTTACTTGCCCGAGATTTGATCGTCGGTATCCAATACCTAGTTCAATCTCGTTACCGGCAAGTCTCTTTACTCGTTCCGTAATACGTCATCTCATAACTCACTCATTAGTTACATGCTTGCAAGGCTTAGGTGATGAGTATTACCGAGAGGGCCCAGAGATACCTCCCCGACAATCGGAGTGACAAATCCTAATATCGAATTATGCCAACCCAACATGTACCTTCGGAAACACCTGTAGAGCACCTTTATAATCACCCAGTTACATTGTGACGTTTGGTAGCACCCAAAGTGTTCCTCCGGTAAACGGGAGTTGCATAATCTCATAGTTACAGGAACATGTATAAGTCATGAAGAAAGCAATAGCAATATACTAAACGATCAAGTGCTAGGCTAACGGAATGGGTCATGTCAATCACATCATTCTACTAATGATGTGATCCCGTTAATCAAATGACAACTCTTTTGTCCATGGCTAGGAAACATAACCATCTTTGATAAACGAGCTAGTCAAGTAGAGGCATACTAGTGACACTATGTTTGTCTATGTATTCACACATGTATTATGTTTCGGTTAATACAATTCTAGCATGAATAATAAACATTTATCATGATATAAGGAAATAAATAATAACTTTATTATTGCCTCTAGGGCATATTTCCTTGATCTCCCACTTGCACTAGAGTCAATAATCTTGTTCACATCGCCATGTGATTTAACACCAATATTCACATCGTATGTGATTAATACCCATAGTTCACATCATCATGTGATCAAGACCCAAAGGGTTTACTAGAGTCAATAATCTAGTTCACATTGCTATGTGATTAACACCCAAAGAGTACTAAGGTATGATCATGTTTTGCTTGTGAGAGAAGTTTAGTCAATGGGTCTGTCATATTCAGAACTGTATGTATTTTGCAAATATCTATGTCCACAATGCTCTGCACGGAGCTACTCTAGCTAATTGCTCCCACTTTCAATATGTATCTAGATTGAGACTTAGAGTCATCTGGATTGGTGTAAAAGCTTGCATCATTGTAACTTTTTACGACGGGCTCTTTTATCACCTCCATAATCGAGAAACATCTCCTTAGTTCTCACTAAGGATAATCTTGACCAATGTCCAGTGATCTACTCCTAGATCACTATTGTACTCCCTTGCCAAATACAGAGCAAGGTATACAATAGGTCTGGTACATAACATAGCATACTTTATAGAACCTATGACTGAGGCATAGGGAATGACTTTCATTCTCTTTTCTATTTTCTGCCGTGGTCGGGATTTGAGTCTTACTCAATTTCACACCTTTGCAACACAGGCAAGAACTCTTTCTTTGACTGTTCCATCTTGAACTATTTCAAAAACTTGCCAAGGTATGTACTCATTGAAAATCTTATCAAGCGTCTTGATCTATCTCAATAGATCTTGATGCTCAATATGTAAGTAGCTTTACCGAGGTCTTTCATTGAAAAACTTTTATTCAAGTATCCCTTCATGCTATCCAGAAATTCTATATCATTTCCGATCAACAATATGTCATCTACATATAGTATCAGAAATGCTACAGAGCTCCCACTCACTTTCTTATAAATACAGGCTTCACCGCAAGTCTGTATAATACTATATGCTTTGATCAACTTATCAAAGCGTATATTCAAACTCTGAGATGCTTGCACCAGTCCATAGATGGATCGCTGGAGCTTGCACATTTCGTTAGCACCTTTAGGATTGACAAAACCTTCTGGTTGTATCATATACAACTCTTCTTTAATAAACCCATTAAGGAATGTAGTTTTGACATCCATTTTCCAAATTTCATAAAATGTGGCAATTGGTAACATGATTCGGATAGACTTTTAAGCATCGATACAAGTGAGAAAATCTCATTGTATTCAACACCTTGAACTTTGTCAAAAACCTTTTTCGACAAGTCTAGCTTTGTAGATAGTAATACTACTATCAGCGTCCGTCTTCCTCTTGAAGATCCATTTATTTTTTATGGCTTGCCGATCACCGGGCAAGTCCACCAAAGTCCATACTTTGTTCTCATACATGGATCCTATCTCAGATTTCATGGCCTCAAGCCATTTTGCGAAATCTGGGCTCATCATCGCTTCCTCATAGTTCGTAGGTTCATCGGTCTAGTAACATGACTTTCAGAACAGGATTACCGTACCACTCTGGTGCGGACTGTACTTTGGAAGACCTACGAGGTTCTGTAGTAACTTGATCTGAAGTTTCATGATCATCATCATTAGCTTCCTCACTAATTGGTGTAGGAATCACTGGAACTGATTTCTGTGATGAACTACTTTCCAATTCGGGAGAAGGTACAAATTACCTTATCAAGCTCTACTTTCCTCCCACTCACTTCTTTCGAGAGAAACTCCTTCTCTAGAAAGGATCCATTTTTAGTGACGAATGTTTTGCCTTCGGATCTGTGATAGAAGGATTACCCAACAATTTCCTTTGGGTATTCTATGAAGACGCACTTCTCCGATTTGGGTTTGAGCTTATCAGGATGAAACTTTTTCACATAAGCATCGTAGCCCCAAATTTTAAGAAACGACAACTTGGGTTTCTTGCTAAACCACAGTTCATATGGTGTCATCTCAACGGATTTAGATGGTGCCCTTTTAACGTGAATGCAGCTGTCTCTAATGCATAACCCCAAAACGACAATGGTAAATCAATAAGAGGCATCATAGATCGCACCGTATCCAATAAAGTGCGGTTACGATGTTTGGACACACCATAACATTGTGGTGTCCCAGATGGCGTGAGCTGTGAAACTATTCCACATTGTTTTAGTTGAAGACCAAACTCGCAACTCAAATATTCGTCTCCACGAACAGATCGCAGAAACTTTATTTTCTTGTTACGATGATTTTTCCACTTCACTCTGAAATTCTTTGAACCTTTCAACTATTTCAGACTTATGTTTCATCAAGTAGATATACCCATATCTGCTCAAATCATCTTGTGAAGGTCAGAAAATAACGATACTTGCCACGAGCCTTCATACTCATTGGTCTGCATACATCAATATGTATTATTTCCAACAAGTCAGTAGCTTGTTCCATTGTTCCGGAGAACGGTGTTTTAGTCATCTTGCCCATGAGGCACGGTTCGCAAGTACCAAGTGATTCATTATCAAGTGATTCTAGAAGTCCATCAGTATGGAGTTTCTTCATGCGTTTACACCGATATGACCTAAACGGCAGTGCCACAAATAAGTTGCACTATCATTATTAACTTTTCATCTTTTGGCATCAATATTATGAATGTGTGTATCACTACGATCGAGATCCAACAAACTATGTTCATTGGGTGTATGACCATCGAAGGTCTTATTCATGTAAACAGAATAACAATTTATTCTCTAACTTTTAAATGAATAACCGTATCGCAATAAACATGATCAAATCATATTCATGCTCAACGCAAACACCAAATAACATTTATTTAGGTTTAACACTAATCCCGAAAGTATAGGGAGTGTGCGATGATGATCATATCAATCTTGGAACTTCTTCCAACACTCATCATCACTTCACCCTTCAACTAGTCTCTGTTTATTCTGTAACTCCCGTTTCGAGTTACTAATCTTAGCAACTGAATAAGTATCAAATACTCAAGGGCTACAATAAACACTAGTAAGGCACACATCAATAACCTGTATATCAAATATACCCTTGTTCACTTTGCCATCCTTCTTATCCACCAAATATTCAGGGCTTTTCCGCTTCTAGTGAGCATTTCCTTTGCAGTGTAAGCACTCAGTTTCAGGCTTTGGTCCAGCTTTGGTCTTCTTCACGGGAGTGACAACTTGCTTGTCATTCTACTTGAAGTTTCCCTTTCTTTCCCTTTGCCCTTTTCTTGAAACTAGTGGTCTGGTCAATCATCAACACTTGATGCTCTTTCTGGATTTCTACCTTCGTCGATTTCAGCATCACAAAGAGCTCGGGAATCATTTTTTGTCATCCCTTGCATACTATAGTTCATCACGAAGTTCTAGTAACTTAGTGATGGTGATTAGAGAATTCTGTCAATCACTATCTTATCTGGAAGATTAACTCCCACTTGATTCAAGCGATTGAACTACCCAGACAATCTGAGCACATGCTCACTAGTTGAGCGATTCTCCTCCATCTTTTAGCTATAGAACTTGTTGGAGACTTCATATCTCTCAACTCGGGTATTTTCTTGAAATATTAACTTCAATACCTGGAACATCTTATATGGTCCATGACGTTCAAAATGTCTTTGAAGTCTCGATTCTAAGCTGTTAAGCATGGTGCACTAAACTATCAAGTAGTCATCATATTGAGCTAGCCAAACGTTCATAACGTCTGCATCTGCTCCTGCAATAGGTTTGTCAGCTAGCGTTGCATCAAGGACATAATTCTTCTGTGCAGCAATGAGGATAAACCTCAGATCACGGATCCAATCCGCATCATTGCTACTAAGATCTTTCAACACAGTTTTCTCTAGGAACATATCAAAATAAACATATGAAAGCAACATCGCGAGCTATTGATCTACAACATAATTTGCAAAATACTACCAGGACTAAGTTCATGATAAATTAAAGTTCAATTAATCATATTACTTAAGAACTCCCACTTAGACAGACATCTCTCTAGTCATCTAAGTGATCACGTGATCCAAATCAACTAAACCATGTCCGATCATCACGTGAGATGGAGTAGTTTCAATGGTGAACATCACTATGTTGATCATATCTACTATATGATTCACGTTCGACCTTTCGGTCTCCGTGTTCCGAGGCCATATCTGTATATGCTAGGCTCATCAAGTTTAACCCGAGTATTCTGCGTGTGCAACTGTTTTGCACCCGTTTATTTGAACGTAGAGCCTATCACACCCGATCATCACGTGGTGTCTCAGCACGAAGAACTTTCGCAACGGTGCATACTCAGGGAGAACACTTCTTGATAATTAGTGAGAGATCATCTTAAAATGCTACCGTTAATCAAAGAAAGATAAGATGCATAAAGGATAAACATCACATGCAATCAATATAAGTGATATGATATGGCCATCATCATCTTGTGCTTGTGATCTCCATCTTCGAAGCACCGTCATGATCACCATCGTCACCGACGCGACACCTTGATCTCCATCGTAGCATCGTTGTCGTTCACGCCATCTATTGCTTCTACGACTATCGCTACCGCTTAGTGATAAAGTAAAGCAATTACTGTATGCGTTGCATTTCATACAATAAGCGACAACCATATGGCTCTCGCCATTGTCGATAACCGGTTACAAAACATGATCATCTCATACAATAAAATATAGCATCACGTCTTGACCATATCACATCACAACATGCCCTGCAAAAACAAGTTAGACGTCCTCTACTTTGTTGTTGCAAATTTTACGTGGCTGCTACGGGCTTAGCAAGAACCGTTCTTACCTACGCATAAAAACCACAACGATAGTTCGTCAAGTTGGTGCTAGTTTAACCTTCGCAAGGACCGGCGTAGCCACACTCGATTCAGCTAAAGTGAGAGAGCAGACACCCGCCAATCACCTTTAAGCACGAGTGCTCGTAGCGGTGAAACCGGTCTCGCGTAAGCGTCGCGTAATGTCCGTCCGGCCACTTCATGTCACAATACCGCCGAACCAAAGTATGACATCTTTGGTAAGCAAGATGACTTGTATCGCCCACAACTCACTTGTGTTCTACTCGTGCATATAACATCAACGATAAAACCTAGGCTCGGATGCCACTGTTGGGGAACGAGTAATTTCAAAAAATTAAACGCACACGCAAGATCATGGTGATGGCATAACAACGAGAGGGAGAGTGTTCGCCCACCCTCGTGAGACCGTAGCGAAGCGTTATCACAACGCGGTTGATGTAGTCGTGCGTCTTCACGATCCGATCGATCCAAGCACCGAACGATGGAGCCTCCGAGTTCAGCACACGCTCAGCTCGATGACGATCTCCGCCTCCGATCCAGCCGAGCTCGGAGATGAGTTCCGTCAAGACGATGGCGTGGTGACGATGATGATGTTCTATCGCGCAGGCTTCGCCTAAACTACGTGACGATATGACCGAGGTGGAATATGGTGGAAGGGGCACCGACATGGCTAAGGAATGATCCGTAGATCAACTTGTGTGTCTATGGGGTGCCCCCTGCCTGTGATATAAAGGAGGAGGGGAGGCGGCCGCCCCTTTGGGCGCGCCAAGGAGGAGAATCCTCCTCCTAGTAGGAGTAGGATTCCTCCTTTCCTACTCCTACTAGGAGGGGGAAGGAAGGGAGAGGGGGAAGAAAGGGGCGCCCCCTCCTAGTCCAATTCGGACCAGAGGGAGAGGGGGCGCGCGGCCCACCCTGGCCGCCCCTCTCTCTTCCCACCTAGGCCCATGTGGCCCATTAACTCTCCCGGGGGGTTCCGGTAACCCCCCGGCACTCCGGTTTTCTCCGAAATCACCCGGAACCTTTCCGGTGTCCGAATATAGTCGTCCAATATATCAATCTTTATGTCTTAACCATTTTGAGACTCCTCGTCATGTCCGTGGTCACATCCGGGACTCCGAACAAACTTCGGTACATCAAAACTTATAAACTCATAATAAAACTGTCATCGAAATGTTAAGCGTGCGGACCCTACGGGTTCGAGAACTATGTAGACATGACCTAAAACTATTCTCGGTCAATAACCAATAGCGGGACCTGGATGCCCATATTGGTTCCGACATATTCTACGAAGATCTTTATCGGTCAAACCGCATAACAACATACTTTGTTCCCTTTGTCATCGATATGTTACTTGCCCGAGATTTGATCGTCGGTATCCAATACCTAGTTCAATCTCGTTACCGGCAAGTCTCTTTACTCGTTCCGTAATACGTCATCTCATAACTAACTCATTAGTTACATGCTTGCAAGGCTTAGGTGATGAGTATTACCGAGAGGCCCCGGAGATACCTCCCTGACAATCGGAGTGACAAATCCTAATCTCGAATTATGCCAACCCAACATGTACCTTCGGAAACACCTGTAGAGCACCTTTATAATCACCCAGTTACATTGTGACGTTTGGTAGCACCCAAAGTGTTCCTCCGGTAAACGGGAGTTGCATAATCTCATAGTTACAGGAACATGTATAAGTCATGAAGAAAGCAATAGCAATATACTAAACGATCAAGTGCTAGGCTAACGGAATGGGTCATGTCAATCACATCATTCTCCTAATGATGTGATCCCGTTAATCAAATGACAACTCTTTTGTCCATGGCTAGGAAACATAACCATCTTTGATAAACGAGCTAGTCAAGTAGAGGCATACTAGTGACACTATGTTTGCCTATGTATTCACACATGTATTATGTTTCCGGTTAATACAATTCTAGCATGAATAATAAACATTTATCATGATATAAGGAAATAAATAATAACTTTATTATTGCCTCTAGGGCGTATTTCCTTCACCTCCCTATGCTTCTCGTCGCTCCTCCAGGTCCAGGTTAGTCTCTCCGACCCCGCCGCCTGCTGGTCCCCGTCAAATCGGTGCATATGTGTATACTTTCAGCTCGTATACTTTGACATATCCATGCTTTATTCTTGTTGTGCAGAAACTTCTTTTGTGATGCAACTAATGGGGAAATACAAAAATACAAATAATGTCGATTACTCTGAGCCTTTGAGTTAGAAGGTATACCAATCTCTTTGCCGTGTGCTCTTAATATACTCTTCTCTTGGCCATGCTGAGATGTCTAAGTCTTTCCACTTATCAGTATTTAGTTCCATTTGAAGCGATGCATATTCGAATACATTTTCCAGTCCTTTGAGCTGTTGAATGAATAAATGACAAAGTATTAGCATCACAACCGAACAAGCCCAGAAATTGTCTTATCAAAAGATGGTGTAGTGGGACCAATGACTAACCATAGCGGTGAGGTCTTTGCGGCTCATTCTGGGCCCAATGAGTCGAAAGCACTGGATGCATCGTTGCCTGTATTTATAGCTGCTAGGTACCAATGGAAGTGTTCAATGTTAGCTGGAAGGAATATCTGAAAATAGGGTTTTTGTTAGTTTAGGTCCCATATACAAACATTCGTCCTGATTGAATTCATAGTAATATGTATGGAACTCGAGACTCACCATATCATTTTCTAAATATGTTTTAGCTCTATTTAATAACCACCTTGGCGCGTCATCGCGTATAGAGCTAAATTCCTTTATCATCTTAGAGGTGCATGCATTTTCTAAGAACACACTTCCACCTGACCTCATCTGTGGATGCTCTTTAGCCCTTATGCAATGTATGTATGCGTCTATGATCTGCAATATTAAGTGCACACCTTGGTTAAAGGAGAGAATAAAAACTCATGTTAAAATAGCATCGTCTTGTCTATATATACTTACTTCGTCGCCAAGAAATTCTTCGGGGAGTAATAGACGTTCTAAGTGTCGTCTTTTGAGATGTGAGTCGTCGATGCTCACTACATTTCTTTTATCGTTTGGTTCAGACATGATATTTTCAATCACGGACCAATCATCGCTGGTGCAGACGTAATCTATCATGATGTAAGTAACAACATTTAGTAATAAGAAAGAAAATAAATGTAGCAAAAGCAGGGCATAGAAATTAAATGTAGCAAAAACAGGCATATTATATCATGATGTAAGTAACAAAATTTATAATGATGACCACAAAAATAAATTTAGCAAAAGCAGGGCATAGAAGGATTTGTCCGTGCCTTCTCGAGCGACCACGTAGTCTTGTGCCTTCTTAGGTTTGTTATGCAGTCGGACAGGCTTCCCTGTCTGCACAGGCATTGCTACCTTGTGTACTATAATTTCTGCCCCTTCCCTGCCGGACGTTTGTTCAAATTCTCATCCGGGTTATCATCGTCGTCACCTAATAATTGGTTAACAACATAAAAATTGTTATGGTAGGTAGAACCATAAGTAAGAATAATAAAAGTAGTAATGATGACCTATACCATCAAGTAAATCAGTGGGTGGGTCTTCATGCTGTGCGTTATGACCAACTTGTTCTCTAATCATGTTATCATCTGAAAGATGGATGACTATAAGTTTTAATTTAAAGAACAATAAAAGTAGTAATGACGACCTATACCTTTGGGTAAATTAGTGGGTTGGTCTTCATGCTGTGTGTTATGACTGTTGGGGAACGTAGTAATTTCAAAAAAAAATCCTACGCACATGCAAGATCATGGTGATGCATAGCAAGAGAGGGGAGAGTATTATCCACGTACCCTCGTAGACCATAAGCGGAATCGTTATAACAACGCGGTTGATGTAGTCGTACGTCTTCACGATCCGACCGATCCAAGTACCGAACGTACGGCACCTC
The DNA here is from genome assembly GCA_021437245.1 of Aegilops speltoides. Taxonomy (NCBI): domain Eukaryota; kingdom Viridiplantae; phylum Streptophyta; class Magnoliopsida; order Poales; family Poaceae; genus Aegilops; species Aegilops speltoides. The sequence goes on from CM038142.1 coordinate 61,388,014, forward strand.
CGAGTTCAAAGACACGCTCAGCTCGATGACAATCCCGGACTCGATCCAGCAAAGTGTCGGGATGAGTTCCACAAGACGACGGCGTCCGACGATGATGATGTTCTATCGCACAGGCTTCGCCTAAACTCCGCGACGATATGACCGAGGTGGAATATGGTGGAGGGGGGCACCGCACACGGCTAAGGAACGATCTTGAAGATCAACTTGTGTGTTCTAGGGTGCCCCCTGCCTCCGTATATAAAGGAGCCAAGGGGAAGGGGGCGGCCGGCCAAGGAGGGCGCGCCAAGGGGGAGTCCTACTCCCACCGGGAGTAGGACTCCCTTCTTTCCTAGTTGGAGTAGGAGAAGGGGGAAGGAGGAGGAAGAGGGGAAGGAAAGGGGCGCCGCCGCCACCCCTCTCCTTGTCCTATTCGGACTAGGGAGGGGAGGGGTGCAGCCCACCTCTTGCCTCTCTCCTCTTCTCCCTTAGGGCCCATGAAGGCCCAATAACCCCCGAGAGGGTTCCGGTAACCCCCCGGTACTCCGGTAAAATGCCGATTTCACCCGGAACACTTCCGATGTCCAAACATAGGCTTCCAATATATCAATCTTTATGTCTCTACCATTTCGAGACTCCTCCTCATGTCCGTGATCACATCCGGGACTCCGAACAAACTTCGGTACATCAAAACTTATAAACTCATAATGAAACTGTCATCGTAACGTTAAGCGTGCGGACCCTACGGGTTCGAGAACTATGTAGACATGACCTAGAACTATTCTCGGTCAATAACCAATAGCGGAACCTGGATGCCCATATTGGCTCCTACATATTCTACGAAGATCTTTATCGGTCAAACCGCATAACAACATACGTTGTTCCCTTTGTCATCGGTATGTTACTTGCCCGAGATTCGATCGTCGGTATCCAATACCTAGTTCAATCTCGTTACCGGCAAGTCTCTTTACTCGTTACGTAATGCATCATTCCGTAACTAACTCATTAGCTACATTTCTTGCAAGGCTTATAGTGATGTGCATTACCGAGAGGGCCCAGAGATACCTCTCCGACAATCGGAGTGACAAAACCTAATCTCGAAATACGCCAACCCAACATGTACCTTTGAAGACACCTGTAGTACTCCTTTATAATCACCCAGTTACGTTGTGATGTTTGGTAGAACCCAAAGTGTTCCTCCGGTAAACGGGAGTTGCATAATCTCATAGTTACAGGAACATGTATAAGTCATGAAGAAAGCAATAACAATATACTAAACAATCAAGTGCTAGGCTAATGGAATGGGTCATGTCAATCACATCATTCTCCTAATGATGTGATCCCATTAATCAAATGACAACACATGTCTATGGTTAGGAAACATAACCATCTTTGATTAATGAGCTAGTCAAGTAGAGGCATACTAGTGACGTTATGTTTGTCTATGTATTCACACATGTATCATGTTTAGGTTAATACAATTCTAACATGAATAATAAACATTTATCATGATATGAGGAAATAAATAATAACTTTATTATTGCCTCTAGGGCATATTTCCTTCAGTCTCCCACTTGCACTAGAGTCAATAATCTAGATTACACAAGAATGATTCTAACACCCATGGAGTCTTGGTGCTGATCATGTTTTGCTCGTGAGAGAGGCTTAGTCAATGGGTGCGCAATATTCAGATCCGTATGTATCTTGCAAATCTCTATGTCTCCCATTGCACTTGGTCCCGGATGGAATTGAAGCGTCTCTTGATATGCTTGGTCCTCTTGTGAAATCTGGATTCCTTTGCCAAGGCAATTGCACCAAGATTGTCACAGAAGATCTTCATTGGTCCCGATGCACTAGGTATGACACCTAGATCGGAAATGAACTCCTTCATCCAGACTCCTTCATTTGCTTTGCTTCGAAGCAGCTATGTACTCCGCTTCACATGTAGATCCCGCCACGATGCTTTGTTTAGAATCGCACCAACTTACAGCTCCACCGCTTAATAAAAACACGATCTGGTTTGCGATTTAGAATCGTCGGATCGGTGTCAAAGCTTGCATCGACATAACCATTTACGACTAGCTCTTTGTCACCTCCATATACGAGAAACATATCCTTAGTCCTTTTCGGGTATTTCAGATGTTCTTGACCACCGCCCGATGATCCACTCGATTACTTTGGTACCTTCTGCTAAGCTTATTGCTAAGCACACGTCGGTCCGGTACACAACATTGCATACATGATAGAGCCTATGGCTGAAGCATAGGAACATCTTTCATTTCTCTCTATCTTCTGCTGTGGTCGGGCATTGAGTCTGACTCAATTTCACACCTTGTAGCACGGGCAAGAACCCTTTCTTTGCCTGATCCATTTTGAACTTTTTCAAAACTTTATCAAGGTATGTGCTTTGTGAAAGTCCAATTAAGCGTCTTGATCTATCTCTATAAATCTTGATGCCCAATATATAAGCAGCTTCACCGAGGTCTTTCATAGAAAAACTTTTATTCAAGTATCCCTTTATGCTATCCAGAAATTCTATATCATTTCCAATTAATAATATGTCATCTACATATAATATCGAAATGCTCTGAGCTCCCACTCACTTTCTTGTAAATACAGGCTTCTCCAAAAGTCTCAGATAAAACCATATGCTTTGATCACACTATCAAAGCGTTTATTCCAACTCCGAGATGCTTGCACCAGTCCATAAATGGATCGCTGGAGCTTGCACACTTTGTTAGCTCCTTTTGGATCAACAAAACCTTCTGGTTGCATCATATACAACTCTTCTTCTAGAAATCCATTCAAGAATGCAGTTTTGACATCCATTTTCCAAATTTCATAATCATAAAATGCGGCAATAGCTAACATGATTCGGATAGACTTAAGCATCGCTACGGGTGAGAAAGTCTCATCGTAGTCAACCCCTTGAACTTGTCGAAAACCTTTCGCAACAAGTCGAGCTTTATAGACAGTTACATTACCATCAACGTCAGTCTTCTTCTTAAAGATCCATTTATTCTCAATGGCTTGCCGATCATCGGGCAAGTCAACCAAAGTCCATACTTTGTTCTCATACATGGATCCCATCTCAGATTTCATGGCCTCTAGCCATTTTGCGGAATCTGGGCTCATCATCCCTTCCTCATAGTTCGTAGGTTCATCATGGTCCAAGAACATGACTTCCAAAATAGGATTATCGCACCACTCAGTGCGGATCTTACTCTGGTAGACCACGAGGTTCAGTAGAAACTTGATCTGAAGTTTCATGATCAATATCATTAGCTTCCTTACTAATTAGTGTAGTTGTCACAGGAACCGGTTCTTGTGATGAACTACTTTCCAATAAGGGAGCAGGTACAGTTTCCTCATCAAGTTCTACTTTCCTCCCACTCACTTCTTTCGAGAGAAACTCCTTCTCTAGAAAGGATCCGAATTTAGCAACAAAAATCTTGCCCTCAGATCTATGATAGAAGGTGTACCCAACAGTTTCTTTTTGGGTATCCTATGAAGACACATTTCTCCGATTTGGGTTCGAGCTTATCTGGTTGAAGTTTCTTCACAAAAGCATCGCAGCCCCAAACTTTAAGAAATGACAACTTTGGTTTCTTGCCAAACCACAGTTCATGAGGCGTCGTCTCAACGGATTTTCATGGTGCCCTATTTAACGCGAATGCGGCTGTCTCTAAAGCATAACCCCAAAACGATAGCGGTAAATCAGTAAGAGACATCATAGATCGCACCATATCTAGTAAAGTACGATTACGATGTTCGGACACACCAAAACGTTGTGGTGTTCCAGGTGGCGTGAGCTGTGAAACTATTGCACATTGTTTTAATTGAAGACCAAACTCGTAACTCAAATATTCGTCTCTGCGATCAGATCGCAGAAACTTTATTTTCTTGTTACGATGATTTTTCCACTTCACTCTAAAATTCTTTGAACCTTTCAACTATTTCAGACTTATGTTTCATCGAGTAGATATACCCATATCTGCTCAAATCATCTTGTGAAGGTAAGAAAATAACGATACTTGCCACGAGCATCAACACTCATTGGATCGCATACATCGGTATGTATTATTTCCAATAAGTCAGTAGCTTGTTCCATTGTTCCGGAGAACGGAGTTTTAGTCATCTTGCCCAAAAGGCACGGTTCGCAAGCATCAAATGATTCATAACCAAGTGATTCCAAAAATCCATCTTTATGGAGTTTCTTCATGCACTTTACAATCGATATGACCAAACGGCAAGTGCCACAAATAAGTTGCACTATCATTATTAACTTTGCATCTTTTGGCATCAATATTATGAATATGTGTATCACCGAGATCCAACAAACTATTTTCATTGGGTCTATAACCATCGAAGGTCTTATTCATGTAAATGAATAACAATTATTCTTTAACTTCAATGAATAACCAGACGCAACAAACATGATCAAATCATATTCATGCTCAACGCAAAAGCTAAATAACATTTATTTAGGTTTAACACTAATCTCGAAAATATAGGGAGTGTGTGATGATGATCATATCAATCTTGGAACTATTTCCAACACTCATCGTCACTTCCCCTCAACTAGTCTCTGTTTATTATGTAACTCTTCTTTCAATTTAATAATGTTAGCAACCGAACAAGTATCAAATACTCAGGGGCTACTATAAACACTAGTAAGGCACACATAAAACACCTGTATATCAAATATACCCTTGTTCACTTTGCCATCCTTCTTATCCACCAAATATTTAGGGCATTTCCGCTTCTAGTGACTATTTCCTTTGCGTGTAAGCACTCGGCCAGTGCTTTGGTCCAGCTTTGGTCTTCTTCACGGGAGTGACAACTTGTTTGCCACTCTACTTGAAGTTTCCCTTTCTTTCCCTTTGCCCTTTTCTTGAAACTAGTGATCTTGTCAATCATCAACACTTGATGCTCTTTCTTGATTTCTACCTTCGTCAATTTCAACGTCAGGAAGAGCTCGGGAATCGTTTCCGTCATCCCTTGCATACTATAGTTCATCACGAAGTTCTAGTAACTCGGTGATGGTGACTAGAGAAATCTGTCAATCACTATCTTATCTGGAAGATTAACTCCCAATTGATTCAAGTGATTGAAGTACCCATACAATCTGAGCACATGCTCACTAGTTGAGCGATTCTCCTCCATCTTTTAGTTATAGAACTTGTTGGAGACTTCATATCTCTCAACTCGGGTATTTGCTTGAAATATTAACTTCAATTCCTGGAACATCTTATATGGTCCATTACATTCAAAACATCTTTGAAGTCCCGATTCTAAAGCCGTTAAGCATGTTGCACTAAACTATCAAGTAGTCATCATATTGAGCTAGCCAAATGTTCATAACGTCTGCATCTGCTCCTGCAATAGGTTTGTCACCTAGCGGTGCATCAAGGACATAATTCTTCTGTGTAGCAATGAGGATAAACCTCAGATTACGGATCCAATCCGCATCATTGCTACTAACATCTTTCAACATAGTTTTCTCTAGGAACATATCAAAATAAACATATGAAAGCAACAACGCGAGATATTGATCTATAACATAATTTGCAAAATACTACTAGGACTAAGTTCATGATAAATTAAAGTTCAATTAATCATATTACTAAAGAACTCCCACTTAGATAGACATCCCTCTAATCTTCTAAGTGATTACGTGATCAATATCAACTACACCATGTCCGATCGTTACGTGAGATGGAGTAGTTTCAACGGTGAACATCAATATGTTGATCATATCTACTATATGATTCACGCTCGACCTTTCGGTCTCCGTGTTCCGGGGCCATATCTGTTATATGCTAGGCTCGTCAAGTTTAACCTGAGTATTCCGCGTGTGCAACTGTTTTGCACCCGTTGTATTTGAACGTAGAGCCTATCACACCCGATCATCACGTGGTGTCTCAGCACGAAGAACTTTCGCAACGGTGCATACTCAGGGAGAACACTTCTTGATAATTTTTGGTGAGAGATCATCTTAAAATGCTACCGTCAATCAAAGCAAGATAAGATGCATAAAGGATAAACATCACATGCAATCAATATAAATGATATGATATGGCCATCATCATCTTGTGCTTGTGATCTCCATCTTCGAAGCACCTTCATGATCACCATCATCACCGGCGCGACACCTTGATCTCCATCGTAGCATCGTTGTCGTTACGCCATCTATTGCTTCTACGACTATCGCTACCGCTTAGTGATAAAGTAAAGCAATTACATGTATGCTTGCATTTCATACAATAAAGCGACAACCATATGGCTCTCGCCGATTGCCGATAACTTCGGTTACAAAACATGATCATCTCATACAATAAAATATAGCATCACGTCTTGACCATATCACATCACAACATGCCCTGCAAAAACAAGTTAGACGTCCTCTACTTTGTTGTTGCAAATTTTACGTGGCTGCTATGGGCTTAGCAAGAACCGTTCTTACCTACGCATAAAAACCACAACGATAGTTCGTCAAGTTAGTGCTGTTTTAACCTTCGCAAGGACCGGTCGTAGCCACACTCGATTCAGCTAAAGTGAGAGAGACAGACACCCGCCAGCCACCTTTAAGCACGAGTGCTCGAACGGTGAAACCAGTCTCGCGAAGCGACGCGTAATGTCGGTCCGGCCGCTTCATCTCACAATACCGCTGAACCAAAGTATGACATCTTTGGTAAGCAAGATGACTTGTATCGCCCACCACTCACTTGTGTTCTACTCGTGCATATGACATCTACGATAAAACCAGGCTCGGATGCCCTTTGTTGGGGAACGAGTAATTTCAAAAAAATCCTACGCACACGCAAGATCATGGTGATGCATAGCAACGAGAGGGAGAGTATTGTCCGCGCACCCTTGTAGACCGTAAGCGAAGCGCTATAACAATGCGGTTGATGTAGTCGACGCCTTCACGATCCGACCGATCCAAGTACCAAACGACGGCACCTCCGAAGTTCAGCACACGCTCAGCTCGATGACGATCCCGGACTCCGATCCAAAGAAAGTGTCGGGATGAGTTCCACAAGACGACGGCGCAGGACGATGATGATGTTCTACCGCGCAGGCTTCACCTAAACTCCGCGACGATATGACCGAGGTGGAATATGGTGGAGGGGCACCGCACACGGCTAAGGAACGATCTTGAAGATCAACTTGTGTGTTCTAGGGTGCCCCCTGCCTCCGTATATAAGGGAGCCAAGGGGGAGGGGGCGGTCGGCCAAGGAGGGTGCGCCAAGGGGGAGTCCTACTCCCACCGGGAGTAGGACCCCCTTCTTTCCTAGTTGGAGTAGGAGAAGGGGGAAGGAGGAGGAAGAGGGGAAGGAAAGGGGGGGCGCCGCCCCCCTCTCCTTGTCCTATTCAGACTAGGGAGGGGAGGGGGTGCAGCCCACCTCTTGCCTCCTCTCCTCTTCTCCCTTAGGGCCCATGAAGGCCCAATAACCCCCGGGTGGGTTCCGGTAACCCCCCGGTACTCCGGTAAAATGCCGATTTCACCCGGAACACTTCCGATGTCCAAACATAGGCTTCCAATATATCAATCTTTATGTCTCGACCATTTTGAGACTCCTCCTCATGTCCGTGATCACATCCGGGACTCCAAACAAACTTCGGTACATCAAAACTTATAAACTCATAATGAAACTGTCATCGTAACGTTCAGCGTGCGGACCCTACGGGTTCGAGAACTATGTAGACATGACCTAGAACTATTCTCGGTCAATAACCAATAGCGGAACCTGGATGCCCATATTGGCTCCTACATATTCTACGAAGATCTTTATCGGTCAAACCGCATAACAACATACGTTGTTCCCTTTGTCATCGGTATGTTACTTGCCCGAGATTCGATCGTCGGTATCCAATACCTAGTTCAATCTCGCTACCGCAAGTCTCTTTACTCGTTATGTAATGCATCATTCGTAACTAATCGATTAGCTACATTTCTTGCAAGGCTTATAGTGATGTGCATTACCGAGAGGGCCAGAGATACCTCTCCGACAATCGGAGTGACAAAACCTAATCTCAAATACGCCAACCCAACATGTACCTTTGAAGACACCTGTAGTACTCCTTTATAATCACCCAGTTACGTTGTGATGTTTGGTAGAACCCAAAGTGTTCCTCCGGTAAACGGGAGTTGCATAATCTCATAGTTACAGGAACATGTATAAGTCATGAAGAAAGCAATAACAATATACTAAACAATCAAGTGCTAGGCTAACGGAATGGGTCATGTCAATCACATCATTCTCCTAATGATGTGATCCCATTAATCAAATGACAACACATGTCTATGGTTAGGAAACATAACCATCTTTGATTAATGAGCTAGTCAAGTAGAGGCATACTAGTGACGTTATGTTTGTCTATGTATTCACACATGTATCATGTTTCCGGTTAATACAATTCTAACATGAATAATAAACATTTATCATGATATGAGGAAATAAATAATAACTTTATTATTGCCTCTAGGGCATATTTCCTTCAGCCTCCCACTTGCACTAGAGTCAATAATCTAGATTACACAAGAATGATTCTAACACCCATGGAGTCTTGGTGCCGATCATGTTTTGCTCGTGAGAGAGGCTTAGTCAATGGGTGCGCAATATTCAGATCCGTATGTATCTTGCAAATCTCTATGTCTCCCAATTGCTTGGTCCCGGATGGAATTGAAGCGTCTCTTGATATGCTTGGTCCTCTTGTGAAATCTGGATTCCTTTGCCAAGGCAATTGCACCAAGATTGTCACAGAAGATCTTCATTGGTCCCGATGCACTAGGTATGACACCTAGATCGGAAATGAACTCCTTCATCCAGACTCCTTCATTTGCTGCTTCAAGCAGCTATGTACTCCGCTTCACATGTAGATCCCGCCACGATGCTTTGTTTAGAATCGCACCAACTTACAGCTCCACCGCTTAATAAAAACACGATCCGGTTTGCGATTTAGAATCGTCGGATCGGTGTCAAAGCTTGCATCGACATAACCATTTACGACTAGCTCTTTGTCACCTCCATATACGAGAAACATATCCTTAGTCCTTTTCGGTATTTCAGATGTTCTTGACCACCGCCCGATGATCCACTCTGGATTACTTTGGTACCTTCTGCTAAGCTTATTGCTAAGCACACGCCAGTCTGGTACACAACATTGCATACATGATAGAGCCTATGGTGAAGCATAGGAACATCTTTCATTTTCTCTATCTTCTGCTGTGGTCGGGCATTGAGTCCGACTCAATTTCACACCTTGTAGCACGGGCAAGAACCCTTTCTTTGCTCGATCCATTTTGAACTTTTTCAAAACTTTATCAAGGTATGTGCTTTGTGAAAGTCCAATTAAGCGCCTTGATCTATCTCTATAAATCTTGATGCCCAATATATAAGCAGCTTCACCGAGGTCTTTCATAGAAAAACTTTTATTCAAGTATCCCTTTATGCTATCCAGAATTCTATATCATTTCCAATTAATAATATGTCATCTACATATAATATCGTAAATGCTACTGAGCTCCCACTCACTTTCTTGTAAATACAAAGCTTCTCCAAAAGTCTCAGATAAAACCATATGCTTTGATCACACTATCAAAGTGTTTATTCCAACTCCGAGATGGTTGCACCAGTCCATAAATGGATCGCTGGAGCTTGCACACTTTGTTAGCTCCTTTTGGATCAACAAAACCTTCTGGTTGCATCATATACAACTCTTCTTCTGGAAATCCATTCAAGAATGCAGTTTTGACATCCATTTGCCAAATTTCATAATCATAAAATGCGGCAATAGCTAACATGATTCGGATAGACTTAAGCATCGCTACGGGTGAGAAAGTCTCATCATAGTCAACCCCTTGAACTTGTCGAAAACCTTTCGCAACAAGTCGAGCTTTATAGACGCTACATTACCATCAACGCGGTCTTCTTCTTAAAGATCCATTTATTCTCAATGGCTTGCCGATCATCGGGCAAGTCAACCAAAGTCCATACTTTGTTCTCATACATGGATCCCATCTCGATTTCATGGCCTCTAGCCATTTTATGGAATCTGGGCTCATCATCGCTTCCTCATAGTTCGTAGGTTCATCATGGTCAAGTAACATGACTTCCGAATAGGATTATCGCACCACTGTGCGGATCTTACTCGTAGACCCACGAGGTTCAAGAGAAACTTGATCCAAGTTTCATGATCAATATCATTAGCTTCCTTACTAATTAGTGTAGTTGTCACAGAACCGGTTCTTGTGATGAACTACTTTCCAATAAGGGAGCAGTACAGCTTCCTCATCAAGTTCTACTTTCCTCCCACTCACTTCTTTCGAGAGAAACTCCTTTCTAGAAAGGATCCGAATTTAGCAACAAAAATCTTGCCCTCAGATCTATGATAGAAGGTGTACCCAACAGTTTCTTTTTGGGTATCCTATGAAGACACATTTCTCCGATTTGGGTTCGAGCTTATCTGGTTGAAGTTTCTTCACAAAAGCATCGCAGCCCCAAACTTTAAGAAATGACAACTTTGGTTTCTTGCCAAACCACAGTTCATGAGGCGTCGTCTCAACGGATTTTCATGGTGCCCTATTTAACGCGAATGCGGCTGTCTCTAAAGCATAACCCCAAAACGATAGCGGTAAATCAGTAAGAGACATCATAGATCGCACCATATCTAGTAAAGTACGATTACGATGTTCGGACACACCAAAACGTTGTGGTGTTCCAGGTGGCGTGAGCTGTGAAACTATTGCACATTGTTTTAATTGAAGACCAAACTCGTAACTCAAATATTCGTCTCGCGATCGATCGCAGAAACTTTATTTTCTTGTTACGATGATTTTCCACTTCACTCTAAAATTCTTTGAACCTTTCAACTATTTCGGACTTATGTTTCATCGAGTAGATATACCCATATCTGCTCAAATCATCTTGTGAAGGTAAGAAAATAACGATACTTGCCACGAGCATCAACACTCATTGGATCGCATACATCGGTATGTATTATTTCCAATAAGTCAAGAGCTTGTTCCATTGTTCCGAGAACGGAGTTTTAGTCATCTTGCCCAAAAGGCACGGTTCGCAAGCATCAAATGATTCATAACCAAGTGATTCCAAAAATCCATCTTTATGGAGTTTCTTCATGCACTTTACACCGATATGACCCAAACGGCAGTGCCACAAATAAGTTGCACTATCATTATTAACTTTGCATCTTTTGGCATCAATATTATGAATATGTGTATCACTGAGATCCAACAAACTATTTTCATTGGGTCTATAACCATCGAAGGTCTTATTCATGTAAACAGAATAACAATTATTCTTTAACTTCAAATGAATAACCGTATCGCAACAAACATGATCAAATCATATTCATGCTCAACGCAAAAGCTAAATAACATTTATTTAGGTTTAACACTAATCTCGAAAATATAGGGAGTGTTTGATGATGATCATATCAATCTTGGAACTATTTCCAACACTCATCGTCACTTCCCCTCAACTAGTCTCTGTTTATTATGTAACTCCTGTTTCAATTTAATAATGTTAGCAACCGAACAAGTATCAAATACTCAGGGGCTACTATAAACACTAGTAAGGCACACATAAAACACCTGTATATCAAATATACCCTTGTTCACTTTGCCATCCTTCTTATCCACCAAATATTTAGGGCATTTCCGCTTCTAGTGACTATTTCCTTTGAAGTGTAAGCACTCAGTTTCAGGCTTTGGTCCAGCTTTGGTCTTCTTCACGGGAGTGACAACTTGTTTGCCACTCTACTTGAAGTTTCCCTTTCTTTCCCTTTGCCCTTTTCTTGAAACTAGTGATCTTGTCAATCATCAACACTTGATGCTCTTTCTTGATTTCTACCTTCGTCAATTTCAACGTCAGGAAGAGCTCGGGAATCGTTTCCGTCATCCCTTGCATACTATAGTTCATCACGAAGTTCTAGTAACTCGGTGATGGTGACTAGAGAAATCATCAATCACTATCTTATCGGAAGATTAACTCCCAATTGATTCAAGTGATTGAAGTACCCATACAATCTGAGCACATGCTCACTAGTTGAGCGATTCTCCTCCATCTTTTAGTTATAGAACTTGTTGGAGACTTCATATCTCTCAACTCGGGTATTTGCTTGAAATATTAACTTCAATTCCTGGAACATCTTATATGGTCCATTACATTCAAAACATCTTTGAAGTCCCGATTCTAAAGCCGTTAAGCATGTTGCACTAAACTATCAAGTAGTCATCATATTGAGCTAGCCAAATGTTCATAACGTCTGCATCTGCTCCTGCAATAGGTTTGTCACCTAGCGGTGCATCAAGGACATAATTCTTCTGTGTAGCAATGAGGATAAACCTCAGATTACGGATCCAATCCGCATCATTGCTACTAACATCTTTCAACATAGTTTTCTCTAGGAACATATCAAAATAAACATATGAAAGCAACAACGCGAGATATTGATCTATAACATAATTTGCAAAATACTACTAGGACTAAGTTCATGATAAATTAAAGTTCAATTAATCATATTACTAAAGAACTCCCACTTAGATAGACATCCCTCTAATCTTCTAAGTGATTACGTGATCAATATCAACTACACCATGTCCGATCGTTACGTGAGATGGAGTAGTTTCAACGGTGAACATCAATATGTTGATCATATCTACTATATGATTCACGCCGACCTTTCGGTCTCCGTGTTCCGGGCCATATCATTATATGCTAGGCTCGTCAAGTTTAACTCGAGTATTCGCGTGTGCAACTGTTTTGCACCCGTTGTATTTGAACGTAGAGCCTATCACACCCGATCATCACGTGGTGTCTCAAAGACGAAGAACTTTCATAACGGTGCATACTCGGGAGAACACTTCTTGATAATTTTGGTGAGAGATCATCTTAAAATGCTACCGTCAATCAAAGCAAGATAAGATGCATAAAGGATAAACATCACATGCAATCAATATAAATGATATGATATGGCCATCATCATCTTGTGCTTGTGATCTCCATCTTCAAGCACCTTCATGATCACCATCATCACCGCGCGACACCTTGATCTCCATCGTAGCATCGTTGTCGTTACGCCATCTATTGCTTCTACGACTATCGCTACCGCTTAGTGATAAAGTAAAGCAATTATGTATGCTTGCATTTCATACAATAAAGCGACAACCATATGGCTCTGCCGCCATTGCCGATAACTTCGATTACAAAACATGATCATCTCATACAATAAAATATAGCATCACGTCTTGACCATATCACATCACAACATGCCCTGCAAAAACAAGTTAGACGTCCTCTACTTTGTTGTTGCAAATTTTATGTGGCTGCTATGGGCTTAGCAAGAACCGTTCTTACCTATGCATAAAAACCACAACGATAGTTCGTCAAGTTAGTGCTATTTTAACCTTCGCAAGGACCGGTCGTAGCCACACTCGATTCAGCTAAAGTGAGAGAGACAGACACCCGCCAGCCACCTTTAAGCACGAGTGCTCGTAACGGTGAAACCAGTCTCGCGTAAGCGTACGCGTAATGTCGGTCCGGGCCGCTTCATCTCACAATACCGCTGAACCAAAGTATGACATGCTGGTAAGCAGTATGACTTGTATCGCCCACCACTCACTTGTGTTCTACTCGTGCATATGACATCTACGCATAAAACCAGGCTCGGATGCCACTGTTGGGGAACGTAGTAATTTCAAAAAAAAAATCCTATGCACACGCAAGATCATGGTGATGCATAGCAACGAGAGGGGAGAGTATTGTCCACGTACCCTTGTAGACCGTAAGCGGAAGCGTTATAACAATGCGGTTGATGTAGTCGTACGTCTTCACGATTCGACCGATCCAAGTACCAAACGTACGGCACCTCCGAGTTCAGCACACGTTCAGCTCGATGACGATCCCTGACCGATCCAAAGCAAAGTGTCGGGATGAGTTCCACAAGACGACGGCGTGGTGACGATGATGATGTTCTACCGGCGCAGGGCTTCACCTAAACTCCGCGACGATATGACCGAGGTGGAATATGGTGGAGGGGGCACCGCACACGGCTAAGGAACGATCTTGAAGATCAACTTGTGTGTTCTAGGGTGCCCCCTGCCTCCGTATATAAGGGAGCCAAGGGGGAGGGGGCGGTCGGCCAAGGAGGGTGCGCCAAGGGGGAGTCCTACTCCCACCGGGAGTAGGACCCCCTTCTTTCCTAGTTGGAGTAGGAGAAGGGGGAAGGAGGAGGAAGAGGGGAAGGAAAGGGGGGCGCCGCCCCCCTCTCCTTGTCCTATTCGGACTAGGGAGGGGAGGGGGTGCAGCCCACCTCTTGCCTCCTCTCCTCTTCTCCCTTAGGGCCCATGAAGGCCCAATAACCCCGGTGGGTTCAGTAACCCCGGTACTCGATAAAATGCCGATTTCACCCGAACACTTCCGATGTCCAAACATAGGCTTCCAATATATCAATCTTTATGTCTCGACCATTTTGAGACTCCTCCTCATGTCCGTGATCACATCCGGACTCCAAACAAACTTCGTACATCAAAACTTATAAACTCATAATGAAACCGCCATCGTAACGTTCAGCGTGCGGACCCTACGGGTTCGAGAACTATGTAGACATGACCTAGAACTATTCTCGGTCAATAACCAATAGCGGAACACGGATGCCCATATTGGCTCCTACATATTCTACGAAGATCTTTATCGGTCAAACCGCATAACAACATACGTTGTTCCCTTTGTCATCGGTATGTTACTTGCCCGAGATTCGATCGTCGGTATCCAATACCTAGTTCAATCTCGTTATCGCAAGTCTCTTTACTCGTTACGTAATGCATCATTCCGTAACTAACTCATTAGCTACATTTCTTGCAAGGCTTATAGTGATGTGCATTACCGAGAGGGCCAGAGATACCTCTCCGACAATCGGAGTGACAAAACCTAATCTCAAATACGCCAACCCAACATGTACCTTTGAAGACACTGTAGTACTCCTTTATAATCACCCGATTACGTTGTGATGTTTGGTAGAACCCAAAGTGTTCCTCCGGTAAACGGGAGTTGCATAATCTCATAGTTACAGGAACATGTATAAGTCATGAAGAAAGCAATAACAATATACTAAACAATCAAGTGCTAGGCTAACGGAATGGGTCATGTCAATCACATCATTCTCCTAATGATGTGATCCCATTAATCAAATGACAACACATGTCTATGGTTAGGAAACATAACCATCTTTGATTAATGAGCTAGTCAAGTAGAGGCACACTAGTGACGTTATGTTTGTCTATGTATTCACACATGTATCATGTTTCCGGTTAATACAATTATAGCATGAATAATAAACATTTATCATGATATGAGGAAATAAATAATAACTTTATTATTGCCTCTAGGGCATATTTCCTTCAATGACCAACTTGTTCTCTAAGCATGTTATCATCTGAAAGATGGATGACTGCATAAGTTTTAATTTAGAGAATAATAGAAGTAGTAATGACGACCTATACCTTCAGGTAAATCAGTGGGTTGCTCTTCATGCTGTGCTTTATGACCAACTTGTTCTCTAATCACGTTATCATCTGAAAGATTGATGACTGCATAAGTTTTAATTTAAATAATATGATATATACCAATTTTGAGCATCATACATGAGGGAAAACCATAGGCTGGGTTCTGTTGTGCAAATTCATCCACTGAAACTTGGTTTGTGTCATCGACTAACTCAATATATGGCATCCAACGATTCCAACTGATCTCCCCACGTGGGAAGAACAGTGGATATGACAAAGGGTCGTAGCACCCATGGTATGCTCTAATATCTGAGGGACATCTCCTTTACCGTGGTCTCCTTTACCATATACGACAACACTCCTATCAAAGGTTTTATGTGGGTCGCCTTCAACCCATATTGTCGCAACTCGAGAAGTAGTTGGCGCATTGTACCTTCGCTGATCGAGGTTGATATCGTGTTTAGTGAGATCCTATATTCATCCGATTCGAACAACACCAAGGCTCTTCAAAACCCGAGCATAAGGGTTATGTTCTAGTATTGTTAGAATCTTCCGTATGAGATCCAAATTTAAGATTCGAGACCTCTTAACTCGTGAAGCAAGTTTTCATCTCAGATTATAAATATATAGCTGCAAATGCCGAGGGCCATTATCGCTAGACGACAGATCATCAAGAGCGTGGTACAATCCCCCACAGGCACGAAATGTATATACACCTGTTCCTGCCGCAGTGCTGACTCGACGATCAAGGGTGACTCCAAGACTGGTGAATGAGAAGTGGGAGTTGAAATACCGTATATTCTCTCTGAAATATTTTGCATCCTCATCATCCTGACTTGTGAACAATCGTTTCAACTCTTCATCAACCTCTGGAGTAAATACACCAACTTTTCCCTTCCTGCAACAAAATGTAGGCCCCTCGTATTGGAACCGCAAAGCTCCACAGTGGCAGCAGTCACTAACTTTTCTAAGTACATGGTGATTTTTGGGCAGGTTCATGTAAACTCTGTCATGATGCTCATTAGTGATAGTTCCATCACCATGATGTCGTGCCACTCGGTAGGATTCAAAATCAACATCTGGAAAAGAATGGACAATTGCATTATTTAAAGTTTGTGCACAAACCATATAACTATCTTATGTCGTATTCATAACTCATGATAGCAATAATCTACCTGGTCTAGCAAACATCCTAGCTTCTTCATCAGGGTCAACATCACCGGTTTCTCCAAGGTTCCGGTCTCCCAAGCAGTCTAGTAAATCATGAATAGGACAGAGTTATGATGCACAAGGTCACGTGAATTACGCGTATGACACATATTATCGGGGTAGAGGAATCTTAAACTGCCATTTTGCATACCATCAAGTATTACGGTCTAGACATCGGGCTCTAGTATTCCATACGCATCTTCGCCGTGGTCGTTGCCTGATAACATTGGTTGACCCCAGTGAGTAAGTAGCAGGGATGAACCGAAGAGATGAACCAAATGCTAGTCTCAATCGAATGAAGAACAGAGTGCTCAATTAAAGGAGAAACAAACACTATTGATAATTTAGCAACTTAATTAAATCGATGAACTAACCCTGATCATGAAAAGTTACCCCTGGGGTACGTAGATTGACGACTGTATTGAGTTGGGGGTTGTCAACCCCTGCCAGTTGTGTGAGTGTCATTCTTCTTGAACTTTGTCAGATCTGCACGCATCATTTCGTGCAGCCAATCGGATTCATCATTGTCGTAAATATTCTTCTTGTCGCTTTGTTGAATCCATTGTATGGTCCTAAAGTTGGTAATGCACCATCTGGGCTGTGATGTTCTGTACTGGTGACCGCCTCTTGTCCAAGAGGCGGCATATGCGACACAAGGTTACTAGCATTGAAAGCAGCAGTAATGTTCGTAGCTTGGGTGACCGCCTCTTGTCCAAGAGGCGGCATATGCGATACAAGGTTACTGCCATCGAAAGCAGCAGCAATATTTCTATTTTGCTCACGGGTTTGGCGTTGTCTCTTTAATATTTCCTCTCTATTATGTGCATAACGCTCCCTTTCCCTCCAATTCTTAGTCTCATTAGTGACTGAACAGATGAAGAAAAAATAATTACATGCCAATTCAATTGGGGCATAGATAATGAAATTTGATCATCATTACCTTGTGATACAACTAGCTGTGCCGGTGTTCCATTTTGTAGGCCATCTATTTCCTCAGTGGTATTTTTTTTCTTTTGTACGCTTCACGCCTTCTCTTATTAATCTCATCTTTATTTTTTGCATACCGCTCTCTATCCCTCTGCCTTTTTAGTTCCTTTGGGTCTGCAAATCATGACACAATTCAGCAGTTGTAATACTGTATCGAACTTGAGTGACTGGGTTATGATCAATACCTGATGTTTGGTTGTTGCTTATATCCTGGAAGGGGGTGCGCGTCCTGCTGGGAGTGGGGGTCCTGTTGGGAGTGGTAGGGCCCATACGGATACGAACTCCTGTAAAAACATGTGAGATCATTATATTTAATGGAGCGCAAGACCATCATTTAGAATATGGAACCAACAACCTCGAAATGTAATGCTGTACTTTATAATAGATTCAATCGCAATTGTCGCTTTCAAGAGGCCTCATGCATAGGGTGTATTTTCTTATGGTCATATGATTTTGAGGGGACATCTTTGTAATAGATTCAATCGCGATTGTCGCTTTCGATCAAGAGGCCTCATGCATAGGGTGTATTTTCTTATGGTAATATGATTTCGAGGGGACATTGGCGGTAAACATGTAGCTCTGTAGTTTGTAATAATATTCATATAGATTAATGTTCGGAACCAAGAGGTCACAGTCAGTGTGAATTTTATATGTACATATTAATTTAACAGAACATTGTGGCAAACTACAAAGATTTGTTTCAGTCATAGGTTAGGTCTGTGGTATCAAATTTTCAGTACCATGGGGATCTGCTGAGGATCCGTGGTATGATTTCACTTGCTCATGCACTTTATGATTGGTTTTCATAACATATGCTCATGGCATATGGTTCATCTCTTGCATCGATTACATGGACAATCATAGATCCTAGTATGTGGATTAACCATGGTTTCACTATTTATGTAGAACTATGCAGAACAGAAACAGGAGCAACGAACGGATGTCATTGTTAACATCTTCACATGCGTGCAAATCAGCCTGCCGAGGAGTTTGCCGCCGCCGATGCGCAGTCCGGAGACAGTCGCGTTAGTGTGGGCGACGGCGTCTGAAAGATTGAAGAGAAAGCATGCACCTGTGTTGGCGAGGAGGTCGTCGTTGTGGATGTCGCGTCGTCGGCGTCGTCGGTGCGGCCGTCGTCTGGCGTCGTCGGTGCAGGCGTCCTCGGCGCGGGCGTTTCGGTGGAGGGCAACTCTGAAGAGCAACAGGAGGATTGGTCGCCGCTAATTTTGGAGCGGATGTGGCTGTTTCAGTGTGTTTTTTTCTTTTTCTTTTCTTTTTGTTGGCGTTGCCTGAAGGACGGCAGAGTTTCGTCCGCCCACCTAAATTGCTTAGCGTACAACGTTAGGGGTACTTTTCTGTATTCACGGTTAGATCCCATTGAGTAGGCTTATCTTGACCCTCCAATTGATGTGTTTTCTTCTGTGTACAGTAAGCGGGGTGCGTTTAGGGGAGTTAACGTTTGCTTATTTTATAGTAGTAGAGATGACACTCATTTAGATACAAAGGATACAAAGGGAATTCTCCCATAATCGCCCCCCTCCCGAGCTTCTCCCAGAATTGCCACTTCATATTTTTTTTACAATCCTATCTGGTTAAAGTCTAATTAGCTAGGATTGTAAAAAAAAATGGAGTGACGATTCTGGAAGAATCGCCCAAAAGAACTGGCCCTACTCTCCTACGAATCTGTAAGTTCAGAATATAATGAAACTGACGTGATCTCTTGTACTCTGCTTGCTAATAAATACATGACCAGGTGGCTCGAGAGGGGTGTGTCGAACCACCACGGAAAATTATCTGTGCTGAGGACTGGACGATCTCTCTAAGTTGCTTGACTATTGCTTCTTGTGTATCCCTGTCCCTTGGAAAGAAGCCCCCTACAGGAGGAGGTATAGGGATCATTGCGTCACAGCCCTTGCATGGATATATACCATCTGTCAGAAGAACCGTCTTCAGGTCTGGAGCTCGACCCATCACGGTACTTGCAAATAACAAGTGATGGTCCAGTAGGGGCCTAAAACCACCAAACTGAAACTCTTTCAATTGCCACTTCTGACAGCTCGTGAACCCAGGAATCTTCCATGAAGGTTCCACTCTCTGAGCACCACAACATCTTATTCTTGCTTCATCACCCTCCAGGCATGGATGTTCAAACATCTGCATTCAACCACCAATACAAAAATTATAAGGGGTTATGGTAGGATGTTCAAACATCTGCATTCAACCACAGATGTACAATCATAAAGAGACTACGATGGTGCTTTGAGTCAGATAGACCTGTATACATTCCAACTAAAAGTTTAAAAGAATTGAGTAGAAGTACCTCAACATCAAATGTCTCAACAGATGGAGCAGCTTCGATGAGATTTAATGTCCATAACAGATCGAATTTTATAAAGATACCATGAATAAACAGCTTTCTTAGCTTGTTGAATGCAGTGCAGAGTTGTTTTCTTTCTGGTTGCATCCAGATCTGATGAACAAAACAAATAAAGAAAAAGATAAGTATACAATAATTGTGCATCTGCATATGTTATAAAGGCAAGTTATGCATGCACCAGGTTAGTCATTTGCCAAGTAATGGGATGCTTCCAGGCAATTATAAATCTCTACTATATACTTAATTAAAGAAGAATAATGTTCCTCTTTCGTACAACCTTGAGTTCCCCCTCCGTCTCTTCGCTCTGATCTTTTTCCTCGTATATATGGTCTTTTCTCCGGTTTTCCTTGAAAACCGTCTTAACTGTCCCACCTTTTATTGACTTACCAAGTAGAAATATGTCTTCTTTGGTAAACCAATAAATTCTTACCAAATAAAATCCTAAAATTTATTTAGGTAGGTAAATCACAGGCAAGATTTGATAAAACATTTACTTACACAGTCACATTAATATGGGTTCACAGCAACATACTATAATATTTATATCCCACTGCAACGCACCGGCAATTATCTACTTATAAATAAAAGCAAATTACTTGGTCAAGGATGAACCAGCAAAGCTAAAACAATCCTAGTGATGGTCCAACATGAAGTTCATACTAATGCATAAGCACAATATAACAACAGATATCTGCTAAAATTACCTTTTCTCCTCGAAAGTTTAAGGTCATAGTGTGTATGTTTGTGGTACCATCTAGAACCTGGCTTAAACTAAAGTCTTGGTGATAGAGAGTTGCATCACATTTGAGGTACAATTCCTTGAGTGACGGGACAGAACCAAAACACAAGGGGGCCTCATGAAACAACCAAGCCTGCCAACGGACCCGCTCTAGTTTTGGAAGGCAGAGCACCTCAGCTCTTTTCAATGAGGACAAGTAGACTTCTAGAACTCTGAGATTCGAATGTGGCGCATTGATCTTCCATACAGATAAGTCCCCAGTGTCACAGTGGTCCAGACGAAGGTGCATCAATTGCTTGCAACAATCAAACAGGAGGTGATTCATGTCGCGTTCGGCGAAGCGAACATTATTTAGATGGAGCCTTGTGAGGCAGCGAAGAACACTAGGGTACTCACTGAAAAATCCATCCACATCCCGAGCTTGCCGTAACATAACCTCGTTGTCGGAGTCCTTGACCTCCTTCTCAGTTAAAATGGCAAGTTCCAAATCTTTTAGCATCTTGCTGTCAATGGCATTGCTAACTAGCAGGCCAATGTCACGCGAGTAGTTGCCCATGAGATAAAGCTTGAGGCATAGTGTTGAGATGGTGTGTTCCCTGCAGGGCTGAGCCAAGAAGCTGCTAGTGGCTCTTGTCAGAGACGCCATTGCTTGATCAGTGTGTGCAGCCCCTGTACATGGGGCACTAAGGAAGTCCGTGGCATTAAGTTTGAGATCAGGAAGTAACCACGGCAAGTTTCTCCACCGCGTTGACAACACGCTAGTCCTTGCTGCCATGGCAAGGTCGACTCTCCCCAAGATAGAGATTAAAATGTCATCGGTCAACGCGCTGAGCCTATCTTCCTCGCCTTTCTGCAACAAGAATATATATCATCCATGGATACAGTCAGGTCAACATGCAAAGAATAGAAGGTTCTAAGCATAAGTAATCGTTGCATCATCTCTAGCAAGACCACTGCACTTTTATGATGTGTAAGATCATTTATTTGGAGCTTCAGAACATAGGACAGATGAACGGTAGGCAGAGCAGCTAGCAAAGAAGAACTTACATGGCGGCGCGCACTATCTAACTCCATGGATAATAACCTCCGAGTCCAGGGAGCCCTGAACATCGCGCTCATCTTTTATGTCGGGAGCTCTGGTCTCTATTTATTCAGAGAGGACGAGATGATGACGATGCTCTAAACCGGTCCGGCCAGAATCTGAAGTAGAGAATCTTCGACTTGTCTTAGATGAAACCGAATAATAACCTCCTCCGAGTCCAGTATGCCTTCCAAAGCGCTCGTCTGTATTTATTCAGACACAGGAGGAGACAAAAGTAGACAATCCCCGACTTCTAGAGATGAAACTGAATCGTACAGACAACAGCCTGACGACCGCGTTGACCCAATGATTTACGCTGGTAAATCCACATCCACACGTTTGCTATTGCTGGTGGAGGAGGGGATTGCAGCCTGTAAAAAAGGATCATCTCACGACTCACGGCCTACAAAATCAACCGCCCCCGTCCGTATTTCCAAATCCCTGTAAACGGACGCTCTTCCACTCGCAGAACAACTATTGTGCTGCTATTAACAACGGATCCAGAAAATCAGCTGCCTTGGATAGAGTTGGGGAGGTTAACGCGCCCCTGAAAATCAAGCCAATCAATCAGTCCGGCACATCAGACCCTGCCCACGACGCGAGGAGAGAAAGAGGGCAGAAGCCAAGCGACGGAGCGAGGGCCTCACCTTGTCCTTCTTCGAGGGCGGCGGCGTTGCGTCCGTGCCGGCTTGACGGCGGCTCGGGATAACCCTAGACTAGGCGAGTATGTTTTTTTTCCTTTGAGAATTTTTTTTTGAGGGTTTTTTCCTTTGAGAAATAGCAGGAGTTGTATGTAGTGCTATTGTCTTGCAACAGGCCGTCGTCTCGGACTATATTATTTTTTGGGCCTCCTGCGTTTGTGGCCCAGTTCAGCCTAGTTGAGTAAAAATAGGTTTTGGGTCAAGTTCCGGGAAAACCCTATTCGCCGCATTCTGCAGCGAATTGTCGACCTGCCGCACAGGTTCGATAGGAACTGGGCCGGCCCAGTTAGATCTTTTTCACGTTGGATCTCTTTCCGGTTTTGGGAACCTTCTGGATGGTTCCTGGCCGGTTTTGGCAACCTTTCAGAAGGTTCTTGAACCGGGTTTTCCGGTTTTTTTAATTTAATTTCTTCTTTCGTTTATAGTTATTTCTGTTTTTTCTCTTTTCTTTTTTTCTTTTTTCTGTTTCTTTTCTTTTTTTTGGTTTTTTTCTTCTCCTTTTTTCTTTTTTTGAAAATATTCAAAATATTGTTCGTGTTTCCAAAAAATGTTCAGATTTTAAAAAATTGTTCTCAGAATTAAAAAATTGTTCCCTTACACAAAAAAGTTCAAATCTTTCAAAATTTAAAAAATGTACTAGATTTCATTTTTTTGTTCACACACTCAAAAAATGTTCGTGCTTCCAATTTTGTTCGGGATTTTTCAAAATTGTTCTCTGTTTCAAAATTTGTTCTCAAGATTCAGAAAATGTTCGTGCTTCCAAATTTGTACTCCATTTCGAAATTTGTTCTAAAGATTCAAAAAAGATCATGCTTGAAAAAATGGTTCGCTTTGTTTCAAAAATTGTTCACCTTTTTATGTTATTTCACAAAACAAAAATTATTTTGTTTCAAAAAAAATCCCAGTTTCAAAATTTGTTCACAAATTCAGAAAATGACACATGTTTAAATTTTGTTCGCAAATATAATTTTTTGGGGAATTTTAAAAAAGTGTTCCAATTGTTGTTCACAAATTCAAAGATGTTCAGGAATTTCAAGAATTCTTCCTGTTATTCAAATTTGTTCACAAATTGAAAAAATATTTTTGGTTTCAAAATTTTTTCACATATACAAAAAAATGTTCTCATGTTTAATTTTTGTTCCAAATTCAATAATGTTTGCGAATTTTAAAGAAAAATGTTTCTTTTTCTAAAGTTGTTCACATATTGAAGAAACATTATATTTTTTTAAATTTGTGCACAAATTGAAAAAAGGTTCATGTTTTTCAAAATTAGTTCTTTAAATAACAAAAATGCTACCTGCAAGTTCAATCCCTCGCCCGCAAGTTTTATGCAGTTTTGTGAACTTGTTTTTTTTTGTGCTACTTCTGTTTGGTATTTTTATATTGGCGCTGCCACTCTTTCACAAATAGCTCACCTGGTGGAGTGGCTAGGGCAAAGCGTGCACATGAAGAGATCGTGGGTTTGATTCCAGAACTGTTGCTCCCTTTATTTTTGGCATCTCTTTCGTTCGGCGAAGGACATCGAATGGGCTGGCTCAGGCGAACCTCCTCCTTTGCGAAACGGCGACTTCTTGCCACAGCGAGCGGCGTATAGGAGCACTCTCCGCATTGAGTTTGGTCGCGGCATCCGACGAGGATGCCTCACTGAAGCAGCTACATTAATCGGGGGAGTAAACAAGGCAAGCGAAAACCAAGCTGGGTTGCCTGGGACACTATGATACAACCAAAACAATTGGGAGGACTTGGATTCCGTGATCTGGAGCTCTTTAATCTAGCCCTGCTTGCGAGGCAAGCTTGGAGAATAATGAATGATGAACATTCTCTTAGCGCTCAGATTTTGAAAGCAGATTACTTCCCAAACTGCACACTCCTGGAGGCAGATTTGGCGAGCGATACTAGATGGAAAGGAGATATTAGCTCAGGGAATCATCAGGAGAGTTGGAGATGGAGAGAGCACGGATGTATGGTTAGATAACTGGATCCCTCGTGATAGCTTCAAAAGGCCAATTACATCCTTAGTGCCGAACCCTCCACGGCGAGTTTGTGATCTTATTGATACTACTTCAGCACAATGGAATGAGGGGCTGATTCGCTCAATTTTTATCCCGATTGATGCAAACGAGATTCTAAAAGTACTTCACATGTAGATCCGCCGCGATGCTTTGTTTAGAACTGCACCAACTTGGCTCACCGTTTAATAAAAACCGTATCTGGTTTTGCGATTTAGAATCGGATCGATTATCAAAAGCTTACATCGACATAACCATTTACGACTAGCTCTTTGTCACCTCCATATCTGAAACATATCCTTAGTCCTTTTCGTTATTTAGGATGTTCTTGACCTTTGTCGATGATCCTCCTGGATTACTTTGGTACCTTCTGCTAAGCTTATTGCTAAGCGTCGGTCTGTACACAACATTGCATACATGATAGAGCCTATGGTGAAGCATAGGAACATCTTTCATTTTCTCTCTATCTTCTGCTTTGGTCGGGCATTGAGTCGACTCAATTTCACACCTTGTACGAGCGAAACCTTTCTTTGCACGATCCATTTTGAACTTTTCAAAACTTTATCAAGGTATGTGCTTTGTGAAAGTCAATTAAGCGTCTTGATCTATCTCTATAAATCTTGATGCCCAATATAGCAGCTTCAGGGTCTTTCATAGAAAACTTTTATTCAAGTATCCCTATGCTATCGAGAAATTCTATATCATTTCCAATTAATAATATGTCATCTACATATAATATCGGAAATGCTTCTGAGCTCCACTCACTTTCTTGTAAATCGAGCTTCTCCAAAAGTGCATATAAAACCATATCTTTGATCACACTATCAAAGTGTTTATTCCAACTCGAGATGGTTGCACCGATCCATAAATGGATGTTGGAGCTTGCACACTTTGTTAGCTCCTTTTGGATCAACAAAACCTTACGGTTGCATCATATACAACTCTTCTTACGGAAATCCATTCAAGAATGGTTTTGACATCCATTTGCCAAATTTCATAATCATAAAATCGGCGATAGCTAACATGATTCGGATAGACTTAAGCATCGCTCTGGTGAAAGAATCTCATCATAGTCAACCCTTGAACTTGTCGAAAACCTTTCGCAACAAATCGAGCTTTATAGATTACATTACCATCACGTCGGTCTTCTTCTTAAAGATCCATTTATTCTCAATGGCTTGCCGATCATCGAACAAGTCGACCAAAATCCATACTTTGTTCTCATACATGGATCCCATCTCGGATTTCATGGCCTCTAGCCATTTGCGAATCTGGGCTCATCATCGCTTCCTCATAGTTAGTAGGTTCATCATGGTCAAGTAACATGACTTCGAGAATAGGATTATCGTACCACTCAGTGCGGATCTTACTCTGGTAGACCTCGAGGTTGATAGAAACTTGATCGAAGTTTCATGATCAATATCATTAGCTTCCTTACTAATTAGTGTAGTTGTCACGGAACCGGTTCTTGTGATGAACTACTTTCAATAAGGGAGCAGTGCAGTTTCCTCATCAAGTTCTACTTTCCTCCCACTTCTGAGGAAACTCCTTCTCTAGAAAGGATCCGAATTAACAACAAAATCTTGCCCTCGGATCTATGATAGAAGGTGTACCCATGGTTTCTTTTTGGGTATCCTATGAAGACACATTTCTCGATTTGGGTTCGAGCTTATCTGGTTGAAGTTTCTTCACAAAACGCCAGCCCCAAACTTTAGAAATGACAACTTTGGTTTCTTGCCAAACCACAGTTCATGGCGTCGTCTCAGCAGTTTTCATGGTGCCCTATTTACGAATCACGGTGTCTCTAAAGCATAACCCCAAAGCGATAGCGGTAAATCGGTAGAGACATCATAGATCGCACATATCTAGTAATCACGATTCGATGTTGGACACACCAAAGCGTTGTGGTGTTCGGTGGGCGTGAGCTGTGAAACTATTGCACATTGTTTTAATTGAAGACCAAACTCGTAACTCAAATATTCGTCTCTGCGATCGGATCGCGAAACTTTATTTTCTTATTACGATGATTTTTCCACTTCACTCTAAAATTCTTTGAACCTTTCAACTTTTCGGACTTATGTTTCATCAGTAGATATACCCATATCTGCTCAAATCATCTGTGAAGGTAAGAAAATACGATACTTGCCACGAGCATCAACACTCATTGGATCGCATACATCGGTATGTATTATTTCCAATAAGTCGGTAGCTTGTTCCATTGTTAGGAGAGCGGAGTTTTAGTCATCTTGCCCAAAAGGCGCGGTTACTTAAGCATCAAATGATTCATAACCAAGTGATTCCAAAATCCATCTTTATGGAGTTTCTTCATGCACTTTACACCGATATGACCCAAGCGGCAGTGCCACAAATAAGTTGCACTATCATTATTAACTTTGCATCTTTTGGCATCAATATTATGAATATGTGTATCTTTGAGATCCAACAAACTATTTTCATTGGGTCTATAACCATCGAAGGTCTTATTCATGTAAGCAGAATAACAATTATTCTTTAACTTCAAATGAATAACGTATCATAACAAACATGATCAAATCATATTCATGCTCAATAAAAGCTAAATAACATTTATTTAGGTTTAACACTAATCTCGAAAATATGAGTGTGTGATGATGATCATATCAATCTTGGAACTATTTCCAACACTCATTCACTTCCCTCAACTAGTCTCTGTTTATTATGTAACTCTGTTTCAATTTAATAATGTTAGCAACGAACAAGTATCAAATACTGAGGGCTACTATAAACACTAGTAAGGCACACAAAAACACACTATATCAAATATACCCTTGTTCACTTTGCCATCCTTCTTATCCACCAAATATTTAGGGCATTTCCGCTTCTAGTGACTATTTCCTTTGAAGTGTAAGCACTTTCGGTTTAGGGCTTTGGTCAGCTTTGGTCTTCTTCACGGGAGTGACAACTTTTTGCCACTCTACTTGAAGTTTCCTTTCTTTCCCCTTTTCTTGAAACTAGTGATCTTGTCAATCATCAACACTTGATGCTCTTTCTTGATTTCTACCTTCGTCAATTTCAGCGTCGGGAAGAGCTGGGAATCGTTTCGTCATCCCTTGCATACTATAGTTCATCCGAAGTTCTAGTAACTTCGGTGATGGTGAAGAAATCATCAATCACTATCTTATACGGAAGATTAACTCCCAATTGATTCAAGTGATTGAAGTACCCATACAATCTGAGCACATGCTCACTAGTTGGCGATTCTCCTCCATCTTTTAGTTATAGAACTTTGGAGACTTCATATCTCTCAACTCGGGTATTTGCTTGAAATATTAACTTCAATTCCTGGAACATCTTATATGGTCCATTACATTCAAAACATCTTTGAAGTCCCGATTCTAAAGCCGTTAAGCATGTTGCACTAAACTATCAAGTAGTCATCATATTGAGCTAGCCAAATGTTCATAACGTCTGCATCTGCTCCTGCAATAGGTTTGTCACCTAGCGGTGCATCAAGGACATAATTCTTCTGTGTAGCAATGAGGATAAACCTCAGATTACGGATCCAATCCGCATCATTGCTACTAACATCTTTCAACATAGTTTTCTCTAGGAACATATCAAAATAAACATATAAGCAACAACGCGAGATATTGATCTATAACATAATTTGCAAAATACTACTAGGACTAAGTTCATGATAAATTAAAGTTCAATTAATCATATTACTAAAGAACTCCCGATAGACATCCTCTAATCTTCTAAGTGATTACGTGATCAATATCAACTACACCATGTCCGATCGTTACGTGAGATGGAGTAGTTTCAGCGGTGAACATCAATATGTTGATCATATCTACTATATGATTCACGCTCGACCTTCGGTCTCCGTGTTCGGGGCCATATCACATTATATGCTAGGCTCGTCAAGTTTAACTTTGAGTATTCGGTGTGCAACTGTTTTGCACCGTTGTATTTGAGCGTAGAGCCTATCACACCGATCATCACGTGGTGTGTCTCGTACGAAGAACTTCCATAGCGGTGCATACTCGGGAGAACACTTCTTGATAATTTTGGTGAGAGATCATCTTAAAATGCTACGTCAATCAAAGCAAGATAAGATGCATAAAGGATAAACATCACATGCAATCAATATAAATGATATGATATGGCCATCATCATCTTGTGCTTGATCTCCATCTTGAAGCACCTTCATGATCACCATCATCACCGGTAGCGACACCTTGATCTCCATCGTAGCATCGTTGTCGTTCGCCATCTATTGCTTCTCGACTATCGCTACCGCTTAGTGATAAAGTAAAAGCAATTCACGAGCGTTGCATTTCATACAATAAGCGACAACCATATGGCTGCCGATTCCGATAACCGATTACAAAACATGATCATCTCATACAATAAAATATAGCATCACGTCTTGACCATATCACATCACAACATGCCTGCAAAAACAAGTTAGGCGTCCTCTACTTTGTTGTTGCAAATTTTATTATGGCTGCTATGGGCAGCAGAACCGTTCTTACCTATGCATAAAAACCACAGCGATAGTTCGTCAAGTTAGTGCTATTTTAACCTTAAGGACGGTCGTAGCCACACTCGATTCAGCTAAAGTGAGAGACGGACACCCGCCGACCACCTTTAAGCACGAGTGCTGTAGCAGTGAAACCGGTCTCGCGTAAGCGTCTGCGTAATGTCGGTCGGGCGCTTCATCTCACAATACCGCTGAACCAAAGTATGACATCTTTGGTAAGCGGTATGACTTATGTCGCCCACCACTCACTTGTGTTCTACTCGTGCATATGACATCTCGCATAAAACCGGGCTCGGATGCCCTTGTTGGGAGCGTGGTAATTTCAAAAAAAATCCTATGCACGCAAGATCATGGTGATGCATAGCAGCGAGAGGGAGAGTATTGTCCACGTACCCTTGTAGGCCGTGGCGGAGCGTTATAACAATCACGGTTGATGTAGTAAATGCGTCTTCACGATTCGACCGATCCAAGTACCAAGCGTCACGGCACCTCCGAGTTGACACCGTTCAGCTCGATGGCGATCCCGGACTCGATCCGGCAAAGTGTCGGGGATGAGTTCCGTCGACCGACGGCGTGGTGGCGATGATGATGTTCTACGGCGCGAGGCTTCGCACGGATTTCTCCCATCCGCCAAACACCCACAACCCCGAACGGCCCGACGCGCTCCACCAGACAAGCCACCCACGAACGTGCGCCACCACGGTCTTGCCATCAACACCGCCGCCTCACCATGGTCATCGAAGCGAGACTGACGAGGACGAGAGGGAGCAGCCGGGAACGAGGAGCTGCAGCGACAGCAGCCATGCCGGAGGAGACAACCTCCACCGCCATCGGCGGTCACCGACCGGACGCGGCAAGGGGAACGTACCAGGCCCTCGAGGCCCGGCCGAGCCAAAAAGGGGCTCGTGAAGCAACCGTCCGAGCTGCAGTGGACAAGCCGCCGTCTCCACAACTCCCCGCACGAGCCGCTCCACCACCGTCCCCGCCGGAGCCGCCGCAGGGGAGACCGAGACAGGCCCGCCCAGACCCAGATGGGGCCCAAAAGGGCCCAGATCTGGGCCGGGAGGGCGCCGCCACCATCCACCGCGGTGCCCGCCGCCAAGAGGCCGCGCCGCCGCCTCTAGGCCACCCGAAGCTGCGCGCCAAGAGCAGCCACCGCTGCCGAAACCACCGTCGACCGAGGAGCACCGTCGCGGGACGCTACCACCCGAGCCATGGCACCGCTCGCGGGGAAGGGAAGGCCGCCGCCGCCGCTAACACCACGTGGGCAGGGCCCGGTGGCGCGAGCGGTGGCGGCGGAGGCGGGAAGGGAGAGGAAGGCGGGCGGGAAGATGGGCCCAGTCGCCTCGCCGGGAGGCGATGCTAGGGGCCGACCGGGAGGGAGGAGGAGGAGCGGGCGGCGGCGGCGCTGCCGGCCGAGGCACGGAGGAAGGAGAGGGTGGCCGGCGGCGGCGGAGGCGCGGGAGGAACCCTAGGCGCGGGCGTGGGCCGCACTCTCCGTCACTGCAATCTATTTGACTGTTACTCGTCTCTTCTTTACAAAATAAGCACCGGCATTTGTAGAAAAACAGATTTATTTATCTAAGCATCTCTCATAAGCACCTTGCATTGTAGAAGGCCTTAGAGCATCCACACTGGTTGGAGGAGGCCAACTCTAACCGGCCGACCAATGCGGACTTTATCCGCTTTTTATCTGTTTTGGTCGACAGTAGGGTCAAGTTCTTCGGGAGGCTGCTCACGCGGTCTCGCATCCATACACGAGACGTGCTCCTTGGCAAGACCATCCTCACCACGGCGGAGGCCGGGTGTCCCTGCTGCGAGGCGGAGCTCGAGACCGCCGACCACCTCATCTTCGGGTGCCCCTTCGCGGTTCAGTTTTGGCGGGGGGTTGGCCTGTCACCCGAGGGTGCTGTGGTGCGGGCGCTCCATCGCTTCGATGCGTCCCCCGCCGTCGGCGCCGACTCGCCGTCTGCCTTTATCCTTCTATGCTGCTGGAGGCTTCGGAAGCGACGTAACGCCGTCGTCTTTTCGGGAAGAAACGATATCCCTTGCTGCTACTTACAAGGCATGTCGGGACGATGCGATGCTCTGGCGTGGCCGGCTGAAGACCGAGGATCGTGCCCACGTAAATAGGCGCATCAGAGGCTTGGTTCTCTGATTATGTTCTCGGTTCTCTGCTCTCTTGTATAAACTGAACCTTCAGGGGCTTCTGTTCCCTTTACGTAATATATTCAGGTGGAAGAGGGGCTCCCCTTCCTCCCCCGGTGAAATTAAAAAAAAAAGCATTTTGAAACACTGGTTTGGTTTTTTCGCCACGCCTTCCACGAATATGATCTCATGATGAAAATCTACGAACAGTTAGAACATTTGCCAAAGTATACCACAAAAATAATTCAAATTTTCTGAACTTATTGGTTTTTTTTAAAATTTTTACTGTTCATCCAAGCTCAAATGAGCTTGAGCTCAAAAGGATACTTTCCCCTCGACCCCTGATTCCATTCGAAATGGATATAGACATGCATCATCATTTGCTCACCTGGGTCGGCCTGTTTGTGGGTGGTCCTCATTTCTAGAACATTTGCAACCGAAAAAATCAAGAGCAACTAACTAAGGGTACCCTGCGGGATACCAAACAGACACGTTTGGTTGCTAGGAGGCCTTGTACAAGTGCTTAGGAGAGGTACTTGGAGAAATAAATCAGGCTTTCCTTAAGCACCGATGCTTCTTTGTATAGGGTAGACGCTTAATTAGGCGTCTCTTATGTAGAAATAGGTATCTGTGCTTCAGTAAAACCCGGTATATTTTTCTAAGCACCTCCCTAAGCACCTAGCATTGTACAAGGCCGCAGGGCGCCACTTGCTGCGCCCAACAGTCGTGTGATGGGCGCAACCCACGGGAACACTTTGTTTTTCTATTTCGCATGCATTTTCAGTTTTTATATTTTCTTTGACTTTTCGGCTTTTGTTTGGTTTTTCTTAGGCTTTGGTGGATTTTTTTCCCACGAAGCATCAAATTTCTGTGAGAAACATAACCTTAGCTTTTACGAGACACATAATTTTGCTTTCACAACAAACACAACCTGTGCTTTCACGAGAAACAAAGTTGTGCTTCCCTTCAAAAAAGGAAATTGCAACTTGTGCTTCAGTGAGAGGCACAATTGTGCTTACGCGAGCCCCCGAAAGGCAAAAGCACATTACATGATTTTAAAATACGCAACTGTGCTTAAGGCCTCCTTTCCCCCCTTTCTTTTTTGGATTTCGTTTTTTGTTTTTTGGGAATTTTTTCCATTCAAACCTATTAAATGAGATCTAGTTTCAAAGATCTCAGAGCGAGAATTCCAGCGATGAAAACGGTTTAGAATTAAGACGAATCTGCAAAAAAAAAAACTCCTAATGATGCAATGCATCACTTGTGCGCATCAGAGACGGTGAGGAGTGACCTTTGCAAGAGGTAACCCTTAACTTGTGATTTTAGGGAAAATCATATTTGACACCCACAGGCGTCAATAAGATGGCCCTGACAACAACTATTGCAAGGGAAATTGGGCCGGCCAGCCGGAAATGCAGTTTTCGTTCGCTGAGCCTGAGCTCATGAACATTTCGGATTTATTTTGGTTTTTTGTTCCGTTTCCTTTCTGTGTTGTATTTTGTTCCGTTTTTCATTTCTGTTAGTTTCTCGTTTTGGTTCTCTCTTTTGTCATTTTCTTGTATTTTTTCTCTTTTCTCTTTTTCTTTTTTTCCATATTATTTTTAAAAATACACGATGAACATTGTTAATACACGATGACATTTTTAAAAAAATACACGATGAATATTTTTTTAATGCACCATGAGCTTTTTCAATACAAATTGAACTTTTGTAATGATTCCTCCGGTGCGTCTCCCACTTGATCCCCACTGTCTCCAATTTCGTCTTTTCCAAGTATTGTCTTGATTTCGTCCATAAATAGCTTTCCTGTGGAAACAAAATAAAAGAAAAGATTTTTGGAATCCTATGCATCCATTAGTCATTCGTGGGAAAATCAGAGTGAATATCTCAGTTTTAATAAAATATACCGGTTTTAAACTTATGTTGGACGTAAAAATAACACTCATCAACAGGCCTCCGTCCTCACCAAGCCAAGGTAAGATATTAGCTAGCTGCCTGGGTGACCCGGGGGCGAAGCGATCCAGCTACCCGACCACCACCTCTCTCGGAGCTTTCCCCGAACCGTTGCTGCCACCGGTAGGTGATGTGGTGGCGGCGGACCCTCACGTTCCAAAGGTGGTAGGGCGCCCTGTCAGGACCCCGACTCAATGCCACATCGATCTAGCATGTAACACCTCATATCACTTTGCGGCCTCACGCACGGTATCCCCACGGGTGTCGCCTTACCTTTGCGGGACCGTTTATGCCTTTTGGCACACGATATGATAGTGTCGCTAGCATCCATATGATAAGGAGCCCGGCTGACATGGCTAGTCGTAAACCCAAGTGGCACTAACTTACAGGACAGCATACATGACCCAAAGAACGAACGTGTCGGTCATCACGAGTGAATCGGGCTATAGCACTGGCTAACAGACTCGGTGAACCGGGCAGAAGGGCTAACAGACTCCGGTATTCATCGCGTGATATTTCCAAGGAATGCAGACACGAGAACGAAGAAGGACACATGCCGCCAACCCTCGTGTTCGGAGCAAGAGCAAGCTACCGTGGCTCGATGGAAGCACTAGGAGACATTTCCCGGTAAGAGAGGCTACTAAGAATAAACAACTAGATAGTCAGATCCCACACATAGCAATACACATTACACGTACGCATAACATGCAAGTATGTGCTGTACAACATGGCATCACAACATAACTCAACAACTCATATAGATAAAGGCTCAAAGAGCCATCATAGCATTTATTGCAAACAGGGGTCACAAGACCCATCATACAGAGCACACAAGCAACAAGCGGAAGCATTACATGTCTGAGTACAGACATCTACAAATGAAAAAGGCTGAAGAGCCTGACTATCTACAACATCCGATCAAGATCGTAGCTGAGGTACAAGCTACTCGTCGAAGTCCACGAGAACACTAGTAAGACCAAGTCTCATTGCAAAAACATAAATAAAGCACCATGAGTACAAAGGTACTCAGCAAGACTTACATCAGATCCTATCATACATGCATTTGTATCAAGAGGGTATTGTGGGGTTTAGTTGCAGCAAGCCAGCTTTGACTCAGTGGCTATCCTGTTCTACGACTACCAGAACTTCTTTGAGGTGATATAGGCGCACGAGTCCACTAATCACCACACAATACACTACTATGGATTCATCCCCGTCTCCCTACGAGAAGGCCATCCATAGTACTCACACTTGTCTTGAGCATTTTATAGTATCCACTTCAAGTTGTCTATGTACCATGTAAGCATCCAAGAAGTCCATATCCGCGGACCCGGCTATTCGAATAGATCATGTTAACCCTGCAGGGGTGTACTTCTTCACACACGCTCTCGCCACTTACCGCCATGTACACGTCATGTATCTCGGCAACCTTCAAGCGGAAGCCTGGCGAGGGTGTCGGCCACGACCTGACTAACCACACAAGACTCTAGCCTGGGTTTATCGCCTATTCGGTTTCATCCGCAAGGAGATCCGGCCGGGGTGTCGCTCACGGCCCCAAACGATGTGAGCAGGGTTCCCAAGCCCACCATCCGGTGCCACTTGGTACACCGTGCCACTGTGCCTAGTCTGTCCCAAGCCCACCTGGCCGGGTGCCACTTGGTAGAAAAATAGCACTACCTACAAACACGAAACTAGTTGCGACTCACGGACAGAGATCAAGTCGGTTAATAAGTCGAGAGGGCTTGGAGCGCCGGAGCCCAATGTGTGGTAGTATCGAGTCATTGGACAACATACATAGAACTTCGCTTAAGGACGGTTCCAATGAGACAACCCACCATGTACTCCTACATGGCCTCTCACCGCTACCTTTACCAAATCGTGTTCACACACTTCACTCTCAAAGATCGTAACATAGAATTGCACTCCAATTCATTCCCAATGAACCGGACTGACACAACTCTAAGCAATAGCAGGCATAGCATGGTAGGAACACAACATGGGCTCAATCAACTCCTACACATGCTAGTGGGTTTCAACTATTTATCGTGGCAATGACAGTCATGCAGAGGAATGGGTTCAACTACCGCAAGACACAAAGTAGCAGATGAATCGTTGTTGTCCTAATGCAATAATTGAGGGCAGGAGCGCGAGAGTAGGATTTTATCGGAATGAACAAGGGGTTTGCTTGCACGGTAGATCAACAAGGAGGCTTCGCTTCATAGGCAGTACTGAACGGTCTCCGGAGCATGACCTATCGAGAAGGAACAGTGCCAACAATCAATACACAAGCATATGCAACAATATGATGCATGAACATGGCATGAAGATGTGATGCTGTTTGAGCTAATGCAACTAGTATTCATTTGGTTTGAAGTCCATTTGAACCCTAAGCTCAGATGCAATTCTAATTTAAGTCTCTTAATATGCCATAATGTGTTTCCTCATATTCAGCATGTATAAGTTGGTTTGTCATGCATGAAACTAGTATAGATGGATAGGTTGCATTTTTCGATAATTTTCATATATAATTTATTTCAATCGAGCTACGGTTGAATTTATATGAATTTTGAAGTTTTGAACATTTTCGGAATTTCTGATTAATTTAAATCCAGAAAATATATTATCGCGTCAAGATGATGTCATGCTCTGCGTCAAGAGGTCAACGGTCTTGACCAGGTCAAACCTGACGACCGGGTCCCACATGTCATTGGCTTACTGTTAACTGGAAGTTAATCCCGTGTTGACTGAGATTTGACCCGCTGTGGGGCCCGCGTGTTAGTGGCAGTGGGGTGGCTAATTAGGGGGGTTTAGTCCTAACGACGCGCCACGTCGGCACCCGCCGGAACACGGCCGGCGAGGTCGTCGCCGGCGACCACAGAACACGGCGGAGTCCGTGTTGGGGGCCACGGGGCGGCGTCTGAGAGCACCGGGGCATACCCCGTGCTCTCGCGCATCTAGTGGAACATGCGGAAGGCTGCGGGGGCGGCGGAGCTCGCGAGCGGCTTCGGGCGTGGCGGAGTTCGCCAAGCGCGCTACAGAGCTGTGGTGCACGCCAGGGGCGGCGGGCAGCGGCGTTGGCTTGCTGGGAGGCAGCTGAGCACGTTGGCATGCTCGGGCGTGAGCTACGGCAACTAGAACGACGGCGGCGACAAGGACGGCGGCGAGGTGCTACGGCCGTGGTGGGGAGAAGGCTACGGCGTGCGGGCGGCTACGCGGAGAGAGGGAACAGTGTCGGAGCTCACCGCGGAGTTGCCGAAAGCGAGCCAATGGGCTCGAGGAGGCGCCAAGACGGCGATCGGAGTCGGCAATCGGCGGCCCGAGGAGGAAGAAAGCGGCACAGAGGCTCCAGGCGCTCCGGCTTGCGTGGCTCGGTGGAGAGCTTCAGGGCGAGGAGACGGAGCTCCTGCGCGTGTCGGAGAGGCGAGGGGTGGCCGGTGGCTACGGCTACGGCGAACGGCGGCGACCGGCGCGTTCGGACACGAGAGAGAGAGGGTGACAGAGGAGAGGACGAGGGCGAGGGAGAGTGCGAGAGAGGTCGGGGTGGCTGCGTGGCGTCTCCGGGGCATCCAGACGAGGAGGGGAGAGGGCAGGCAGGCAGAGAGAGAGGTGGCGTGGCGTGGCGAGAAGACGCAGCAGCGGGCACGCGCCCATCTCCTGCCGAGGACGAAGACGACAGAGGAGGGCGCCAGTGGGCTGGGCAGGCTGGTGTCTTCTTGGGGCTGCACAGGAGGAGGCCTGTAAGTCTCCCTTTTATTTACATTTTTTTTTTCTGACATTTGTTTGGTTTAAATAAAATACTAAACCATTTTATTTTCTTATGCCCATTTTTGCAGGAGCTAACTATATTATTCCAGAGCTCCTCAGCAAGTGGGATAATTTTTGGACAACATTTTATATATATAATAATATATATCCAAAGAAAATAACTATTGCATTAATTCCAAATGCCCAAAATAAATATTTATGAGCTCCTAAAAATATTGGTTGATTTTTATCTCTGCCCAATATTTTCAGAGAGAGACATGAACATTTTCTTGGACCTTTTTGGAGCAATTTTTATCTGGGTCATTTCCAGAAATGATTTCTGAGGGTTTTACAAATCCCCATTTCACATTTAAATGAAATTTAAACATGATGCACAAATGACTAGCTAGTCTAGGTCATACCAGAACTAGGGACGTGACAACTCTCCCCCACTTGAAAGAATCTCGTCCCGAGATTCGGGGATCGACGGAAAGAAGGTGGGGTACTCTAGTCGAAGACGATCTTCTCGCTCCCAAGTAGCTTCTCTCTCGGGATGATGAGACCACTGAACCTTGAGAAACTTGATGTTATGACGTCGAGTGACACGCTCTGCTTGATCGAGAATGCGAACCGGGTACTCTCGGTATGTGAGGTTATCTTGGAGATCAAGCGTTTCGTGGTCCACTCCGCGGATAGGATCCGAGAAGCAACGCTGAGTTGAGAGGCGTGGAAGACATCATGAACTCGAGAAAGATGTGGGGTAGTTCCAAGCTGGTAGGCAACCTCTCCTCATTTAGCGAGAATGCGAAAAGGACCAATGTAACGAGGAGCCAACTTGCCCTTGATACGAATCGATGGGTACCCTTCAAAGGAGTAACCCGAAGGTAAGCTTTGTCGCCAACTTCATAAGTCATATCCTTATGATGACGATCATCTTGGCTTTTCTCGACGAGATCGGGCTGTTTTCAAATTCTCACGAATGATGCAAACTTGCTCTTACGCCTCTGGATCATGTCGGTCCAAAGAATTGTCTTTCACGGTTTCGACCAGTTCAAAGGTGTTCGACATCTTCGTCCATAGAGAATCTCAAAAGGAGCTCTCTTGAGACTGGATTGATAGCTATTGTTATAAGCAAACTCGGCAAAAGGAAGACATTTCTCCCAATCCATACCGAATGAGATAACGCAAGCTCTAAGCATGTCTTCGAGAATTTGGTTGACCCGTTCCACGACCACCGATCGAGGGTGGAAAGCGATCTTGAAGGAAAGATGGGTTCCCATGGCGGTTTGGAAACTCTCCCAGAAATGAGAAGTGAAAAGACTGCCACGGTCTGAATTAATCTCTAGTGGAACACCATGAAGTGATACTATTCGAGAAATATATATAGCGAGCTGACCAGCGGTGATGCTCTCTCGAACAGGAAGGAAGTGAGCCACTTTGGAGAGACGATCAATGACTACGAAGATAGCATTATTCCCTCTCTTGGTCCTGGGAAAGCCGGTGATGAAGTCCATACCAACTTTATCCCATTTCCATTCAGGAATAGCTAAAGGCTGAAGGGTGCTAGCAGGTCTTTGATGCTCTGCCTTAACGCGACGACAAACGTCACATTTAGCAATAAACTCAGCGATTTCTCTCTTCATCCTAGTCCACCAGAACCTCTGGCGTAGGTCCTGATACATCTTAGTACTACCGGGATGAATCGTGAGAGGAGATTCATGCGCCTCCTTAAGAATCAATTGTCGCAGATGTTGATTCTTGGGAACCACCAAGCGATTCTCGAAGAAAACAACACCACGATCATCCATAGAGAAACATCCACCAACTTCCTTCTTAATGTTTCTCTTGATCCGGGAAATACCCGTGTCCTGCTTTTGAGCAGCGATAATCCGATCCTCAAGGTCAGGTTTCGCCACCAAGGTAGAAAGGAACCGTGAGGAGCAATGTGAAGGTTAAGCTTACGTAATTCCTCATGGAGAAGTGGTTGGCCTCGCCGCAACATGAGATTGTTGCAATAGGATTTACGACTTAGAGCATCACCATGACATTAGCTTTGCTCGAGTGTAGGTAATTCCTAAGTCGTAATCTGAGATCAACTCCAACCAACGTCTTTGCCTAAGGTTCAAATCTGGTTGGGTGAAGATATACTTGAGACTCGGTGATCGGTGTAGATCTCGCAACGTTTACCAAGAAGGTAATGTCGCTGTGTCTTGAGTGCATAGACTACGGCTACAAGCTCTAGATCATGTGTAGGATAATTCTCCTCGTGTGGATGCAACTGCCGAGATGCATAGGCAATCACATGACGATCACGCAAAAGAATGCAACCTAGTCCCCTCGCTCGTGAGGCGCCGCGAGAGATAACAAAGTCTTTAGTGAAACCGGTGGCACAAGTATGGGAGCAGAAGTCAGCGTCTTTTCGGCCTGAAAACTGTACTACACCTGTGGGGACCACTCAAACTTTTTATCTTTCTTGAGAAGTTCCGTGAGGGGTTTAGCTACTTTGGAGAAGTTTTCAACAAAGCGGCGACAATAGCTGGCTAGACCAAGAAAACTCCTAACTTGTTTAACAGTTTCAGGTGGAGTCCAGTCAAGAACGGCCTTAACTCTCTCGGGATTGACAGCAATGCCCTTACCAGAGATTACGTGGCCTAGGTAGGTCACTTCTGGCAACCAAAATTCACACTTGGAGAACTTGGCATAAAGGCGGTGCTCTCTGAGTTTTTCTAGCACAAGTCTAAGATGTTCGGCATGCTCTTGCTCGTTCTTCGAGTAAATAAGAATATCATCGAGGTAAACCACTATTTAATTTATCTAAGTACTCCATAAAGATCGAGTTCATCAAGCGGGAGAAAGTGGCTGGAGCGTTGGTTAGGCCAAAGGACATGACGGTGTACTCGTACTGGCCATAACGAGTGACAAAGGCTGTCTTAGGAATATCCCCGTTTCTGATCTTGATTTGGTGGTAGCCTAACCTCAAATCCATCTTGGAGAAGACTGAGGATCCAGCGAGCTGATCATACAGGTCGTTGATCCTGGGGAGCGGATACTTGTTCTTTATCGTGACCAAATTAACGGGACGATAATCTACAACCATCCGGTCCGTACCATCCTTCTTCTTGACGAAGAGGACGGGGCAAGCCCAAGGAGAAGAACTAGGACGGATGAAACCCTTTTGCAAGGACTCATCAAGTTGTTTCTTAAGCTCGGCTAGTTCTAAGGGTGCCATCTTGTAAGGTCTCCTAGAGATTGGAGCGGTTCCTGGGATAAGATCTATGACGAACTCTACATCTCTATCAGGTGGAACACCTGGCAGTTCCTCTGGAAAGACATCCGGAAATTCACGGACTACCGGGATATCTTCAAGGTCTGGAAGAGGGCTGGCATTAAGAGAATAGAGCTGACGCTTTGCAACTCTGGTGGAGACAGTGACTATCTTGCCAGATGGGTGTGTAAGCTGAACAGATCTGGTGTAACAATCAATCTTGGCATGATGAGCTGTCATCCAGTCCATACCCAAGATGATGTTAATATCTGAGGACTTGAGGGCTACAAGTGATGCAAGAAATACAAGTCTATCAACAAGGATTTCATTACCATAGCTGATTCTGGTGGTTTGCCATCTAGACCACGGGTTTGGATTTCAAGCGGAGTTGGCATATCACAAAATGACATGTCGGTAAACGAGCATAGCCTTGTAAATGAAGGAGTGAGATGCGCCCGATGTCGAATGAACCGATCTTTGGTGACAATTGACAAGAAGTGTACCAAGAACGACATCCGGTCATCATGGCGTGTTTAGCTGAGACATGATGCACACGTCCACGTTTAGTGGGAGCTGACTTGACATCGATCATCTTGCGTGATGGCTTACCACGGCCAGCAGACTTCTCAAAGGGGTGGAGCATAACTAGTCCGAGAGCGATCCGTGCATAGTGTCCGGCTTCCGCATATGAAGCAAGTCCACGAAGTTGGGCGTGGACCCCGACCGACAAGCGGTCTACCAAGAGGCTGGGTGGAGCATCGATCGAGCTGGGAAGGCACCACATGAGATGGCCTTGGTGAATATCCGGGAGGAAGAGCGGAGTTCGGAACCCAAATCCGGCGCTTCTGAGAACTGGAGCCGGAAGAAGATCCCAAATCACGGGTGTGTTTACGAGACTCCTCGTAAGTGAGCTGAGCTGTCTCTGCATTAATTGCCTTGTTCACAATAGCCTGGAATGTATCACAATGATGAAAGTGGAGATCACGACGCAACTTGGGGTTGAGACCCTTCCGGAACCTAGCCTGCTTCTTAGCGTCCGTGGACACCTCTTTTGTGGCATAACGGGCGAGGTTCTCAAACTCTCTGCTGTAAGCATCAACAGCCATCTTACTCTGGGTGAAACTACAGAACTCTTCTCTCTTGCGGTCGATGAGGGCACGAGGAATGTGATGCTCATGAAAAGCCTCGGTGAAATCCCTCGGTAGGAATCGGCCAGTGGAAGCATAGCCTCATAGTTACGCCACCAAAGACTAGCGGGACCTTCCGGTGGTATGTGGCATAGGTGACCTTGTCATCTTCAGCTACATTCGCAGAACGGAGCTTGTGTGTGATACTACGGAGCCAGTCATCTGCATCGAGTGGCTCAATGGAATGATGAAAGGTAGGTGGGTGCAAGCGAATAAAGTCATGAATGGTCACAGATCCTTTGAAGCGATGTGCGGTGTTCTCCTCGACACGTGCCAACAAGCGGTTAGACTCACGCTTGTTTCTCTCCATCTCTAACATGAACTCGCCAACGAAGGCTGGTTGGGAGGATCCTCATCCCTACCATCTCCGTGGTTCGGCTATGAGCAATAGAACTTCGCTTAGCCGATGACATCCCGAGAACGAAACCAAAGGCGGAATCGGCATCAACTATGG
The DNA here is from genome assembly GCA_021437245.1 of Aegilops speltoides. Taxonomy (NCBI): domain Eukaryota; kingdom Viridiplantae; phylum Streptophyta; class Magnoliopsida; order Poales; family Poaceae; genus Aegilops; species Aegilops speltoides. The sequence continues at coordinate 61,429,901 of CM038142.1, forward strand.
GCTATAGAATGTAGGACAAGGAAATTAGTATCTCTCGAACTCCTAGGGCAATTCCGCGACATAAAGGCGGTAAAATGCTCGAGAATGAGACATCACGCCAAATATGGGGTAGTAACATACTCAACATCATCACTTTGAAGGTTACGAGATCATACTAAAGCAGACTACACGGAAGTACTCGAAAATCGAATATGACTCGACCAACCAATCCTATGGAACTACGGAGTAGTAACACATGATCCTCGATAGGCGGAAGAGAAGCCTAGTTCCTTAACCCGTAGGAAAGATAGGATGACTCGGATCGAAGGCCATGATGTATAAGGAGTAAAAAGAGCCTTACGTTCCTTCCCACAATCAATTCCCTTACATAACTAAAGAATTTCTAGACTCAACTTGACCGGTTTGGCTTGGTAATCCTACAGCATCGGGCTCGATACCAAAGCTGTCGGGACCCGACTCAATGCCACATCGATCTAGCATGTAACACCTCATATCACTTTGCGGCCTCACGCACGGTATCCCCACGGTGTCGCCTTACCTTTGCCCGGGACCATTTGCGCCTTTTGGCACACGTATATGATAGTGTCACTAGCATCCATATGATAAGGAGCCCGGGCTGTCATGGCTAGTCGTAAACCCAAGTGGCACTAACTTATAGGGACAGAGCATACATGACCCAAAGAACGAGCGTGTCGGTCATCACGTGAGTGAATCCAGTCTGTAGCACTGGGCTAACAGACTCGGTGAACTGGTCAGAAGGGCTAACGAGGACTCCGGTATTCATCGTGTGACATTTCCCGAAGGGACAGATCACAGAACGAAGAAGGACACATGCCGCCAACCCTCGTGTTCGGAGCGGTAGCAAGCTACCGGGCTCGATGGAAGCACTAGGAGACATTTCCGTAAGAGAGGCTACTAAGAATAAACAACTAGATAGTCAGATCCCACACATAGCAATACACATTACACGTACGCATAACATGCAAGTATGTGCTGTACAACATGGCATCACAACATAACTCAACAACTCATATAGATAAAGGCTCAAAGAGCCATCATAGCATTATTGCAAGCAGGGTCACAAGACCCATCATACAGAGCACACAAGCAACAAGCGGAAGCATTACATGTCCGAGTCTGAGACATCTACAAATGAAAAAGGTGAAGAGCGACTATCTACAACATCCGATCAAGATCGTAGGTGAGGTACAAGCTACTCGTCAAGTCCACGAGAACACTAGTAAGACCGAAGTCTCCGCTGCAAAAACATAAATAAAGCACCATGAGTACAAAGGTACTCAGCAAGACTTACATCAGATCCTATCATACATGCATTTGTATCAAGAGGGTATTGTGGGGTTTAGTTGCAGCAAGCCAGCTTTGACTCAGTGGCTATCCTGTTCTACGACTACCAGAACTTCTTTGAGGTGATATGGCGCACACGAGTCCACTAATCACCACACAATAAACTACTATGGATTCATCCCCGTCTCCCTACGAGAAGGCCATCCATAGTACTCACACTTGTCTTGAGCATTTTATAGTATCCACTTCAAGTTGTCTATGTACCATGTAAGCATCCAAGAAGTCCATATCCGCGGACCCGGCTATTCGAATAGATCATGTTAACCCTGCAGGGGTGTACTTCTTCACACACGCTCTCGCCACTTACCGCCATGTACACGTCATGTATCTCGGCAACCTTCAAGCGGAAGCCTGGCGAGGGTGTCGGCCACGACCTGACTAACCACACAAGACTCTAGCCCAGGTTTATCGCCTATTCGGGTTTCATCCGCAAGGAGATCCGGCCGGGGTGTCGCTCACGGCCCCAAACGATGTGAGCAGGGTTCCCAAGCCCACCATCCGGGTGCCACTTGGTACACCGTGCCACTGTGCCTAGTCTGTCCCAAGCCCACCCTGCCGGGTGCCACTTGGTAGAAAAATAGCACTACCTACAAACACCAGAAACTAGTTGCGACTCTCGGGCGAGAGATCAAGTCGGTTAATAAGTCGAGAGGGCTTGGGCGCCGGAGCCCAATGTGTGGTAGTATCGAGTCATTGGACAACATACATAGAACTCAGTGCTTAAGGACGGTTCCAATGAGACAACCCACCATGTACTCCTACATGGCCTCTCACCGCTACCTTTACCAAATCGTGTTCACACACTTCACTCTCAGCATCAGAACATAGAATTGCACTCCAATTCATTCCCAATGAACCAGACCTGACACAACTCTAAGCAATAGCAGGCATAGCATGGTAGGAACACAACATGGGCTCAATCAACTCCTACACATGCTAGTGGGTTTCAACTATTTCTCGTGGCAATGACAGTCATGCAGAGGAATGGGTTCAACTACATGACACAAAGTAGCAGATGAATCGTTGTTGTCCTAATGCAATAATTGAGGCAGGAGCGAGAGAGTAGGATTTTATCGGAATGAACAAGGGGTTTGCTTGCCCGGTAGATCAACAAGGAGGCACCGCTTCATAGAGCAGTACTGAACGGTCTCCGGAGCATGACCTATCGAGAAGGAACAGTGCCAACAATCAATACACAAGCATATGCAACAATATGATGCATGAACATGGCATGAAGATGTGATGCTGTTTGAGCTAATGCAACTAGTATTCATTTGGTTTGAAGTCCATTTGAACCCTAAGCTCAAATGCAATTCTAATTTAAGTCTCTTAATATGCCATAATGTGTTTCCTCATATTCAGCATGTATAAGTTGGTTTGTCATGCATGAAACTAGTACAGATGGATAGGTTGCATTTTTCTGATAATTTTTCATATATAATTTATTTCAATCTGAGCTACGGTTGAATTTATATGAATTTTTGAAGTTTTGAACATTTTCTGGAATTTCCTGATTAATTTAAATCCAGAAAATATATTACTGCATCAGCATGATGTCATGCCTGCGTCAGCAGTCAACGGTGCTGACCAGGTCAAACCTGACGACCGGGTCCCACATGTCATTGGCTTACTTTTAACTGGAAGTTAATCCCGTGTTGACTGAGATTTGACCCGCTGTGGGGCCCGCGTGTCAGTGGCAGTGGGGTGGCTAATTGGGGGGGGGGGTTTAGTCCTAACGACGCGCCACGTCGGCACCCGCTGGAACACGGCCGGCGAGGTCGTCGCCAGCGACCACAGAACACGGCGGAGTCCGTGTTAGGCCACGGCGGCGTCTCGAGAGCATCGGGCGTACCCGTGCTCTCGCGCATCTAGTGGAACATGCGGAGGCTGCAGGCGGCGGTGCTCGCCGGAGCGGCTTCGGGCGGTGGCGGAGTTCGCCAAGCGCGCTAGAGCTGTGGTGCACGCCAGGGGCGGCGGGCAGCGGCGTTGGCTTGCTGGGAGGCAGCTGAGCACGTTGGCATGCTCGGGCGTGAGCTACGGCAACTAGCACGACGGCGGTGACAAGGACGGCGGCGAGGTGCTACGGCCATGGTGGGGAGAAGGCTACGCCGTGCGGGCGGCTACGCGGAGAGAGGGGAACGGTGGCGGAGCTCACCGCGGAGTTGCTGAGCAGGCCAGTGGGCTCGAGGAGGCGCTGAAGACGGCGAATCGGAGTCGGCGGTCGGCGGCGTCCGAGGAGGAAGACGAAGGCGACGGCGGCTCCATAGGGCGCTCCGGCTTGCGTGGCTCGGTGGAGAGCTTCAGGGCGAGGAGACGGAGCTCCTGCGCGTGTCGAGAGGCGAGGGGTGGCGGTGGCTACGGGCTACGGCGACAGCGGCGACCAGCGTTCGGACACGAGAGAGAGAGGGTGACAGAGGAGAGGACGAGGGCGAGGGAGAGTGCGAGAGAGGTCGGGGTGGCTGCGTGGCGTCTCCGGGGCATCCAGACGAGGAGGGGAGAGGGCAGGCAGGCAGAGAGGGAGGTGGCGTGGGCGGCAGGCGAGCTGCAGCGCCGGGCACGCGCCCATCTCCTGCCGAGGACTAAGACGACAGAGGAGGCGCCAGTGGGCTGGGGCGGGCTGGCTGTCTTCTTTGGGCTGCACAGGAGGAGGCCCTGTAAGTCTCCTTTTATTTCTCTTTTTTTTTTCTCGACATTTGTTTGGTTTAAATAAAATACTAAACCATTTTATTTTCTTATGCCCATTTTGCAGGAGCTAACTATATTATTCCGAGCTCCTCGGCAAGTGGCATAATTTTTGGACAACATTATATATATATAATAATATATATCCAAAGAAAATAACTATTGCATTAATTCCAAATGCCCAAAATAAATATTTATGAGCTCCTAAAAATATTGGTTGATTTTTATCTCTGCCCAATATTTTCAGAGAGAGACATGAACATTTTCTTGGACCTTTTTGGAGCAATTTTTATCTGGGTCATTTCCAGAAATGATTTCTGAGGGTTTTACAAATCCCCATTTCACATTTAAATGAAATTTAAACATGATGCACAAATGACTAGCTAGTCTAGGTCATACCATAACTAGGTACGTGACACGCCCTGAGGGAGTCCTGGATTAGGGGGTATCCGGATAGCCGGACTATATGCTTTGGCCGGACTATTGAAGCGTGAAGACACAAGACTCAAGACTTCGCCCCGTGTCCGGATAGGACTCTCTTTTGCGTGGAAGACAAGCTTGGCGATCTGGATATCCTTCTTTGTAACTGACTCAATTGAAACCCTAGCCCTCTCCGGTGTCTATATAAACCGGAGAGTTTAGTCCTTAGAGACAGAATCATAATCATCATAGGCTAGCTTCCAGGGTTTAGCCTCTACAATCTCATGGTAGATCAACTCTTGTAATATGAAGGAAATATGCCCTAGAGGCAATAATAAAGTTATTATTTATTTCCTTATTTCATGATAAATGTTTATTATTCATGCTAGAATTGTATTAACCGGAAACATAATACATGTGTGAATACATAGACAAACATAGTGTCACTAGTATGCCTCTACTTGACTAGCTCGTTTGTCAGAGATGGTTATGTTTCCTAGCCATGGACAAAAGAGTTGTCATTTGATTAACAGGATCACATCATTAGGAGAATGATGTGATTGACTTGACCCATTCCGTTAGCTTAGCACTTGATCGTTTAGTATGTTGCTATTGCTTTCTTCATAACTTATACATGTTCCTGTAACTATGAGATTATGCAACTCCCGTTTACCGGAGGAACACTTTGGGTACTACCAAACGTCAAAACGTAACTAGGTGATTGTAAAGGAGTACTACAGGTGTCTCCGAAGGTACATGTTGAGTTCGCGTATTTCGAGATTAGGTTTTGTCACTCCGATTGTCGGAGAGGTATCTCTGGGCCCTCTCGGTAATGCACATCATTATAAGCCTTGCAAGCAATGTAACCAATGAGTTGGTTACGGGATGATGCATTCTGAGCGAGTAAAGAGACTTGCGGTGACGAGATTGAACTAGGTATTGGATACCGACGATCGAATCTCGGGCAAGTAACATACCGATGACAAAGGAACAACGATGTTGTTATGCGGTTTGACCGATAAAGATCTTCGTAGAATATGTAGGAGCCAATATGGGCATCTAGGTCCGCTATTGGTTATTGACCGAGAATAGTTCTAGGTCATGTCTACATAGTTCTCGAACCCGTAGGGTCCGCACGCTTAAGGTTTCGATGATAGTTATATTATGAGTTTATGAGTTTTGATGTACCGAAAAGTTGAGTCCGGATGAGATCGGGGACATGACGAGGAGTCTCGAAATGGTCGAGACGTAAAGATCGATATATTGAGCGACTATATTCGGAGTTCGGAAAGGTTCCGAGTGATTCGGTATTTTCGAGTACCGGGAGTTACGGGAATACGGGAAGAGTATTGGGCCTTAATGGGCTTTAGTGGGAAGGAGCCAGAGGAGGCGCGCCCTCCCAAGCCCAGTCCGAATTGGACAAAGGGTTTGGGCGCGGCCCCCTCTTCCTTCCTTCTCCACTTCCTTCTTTCCCCCCTTGACCTAGTTGGACTAGGAAAGAAGGAATCCTACCCGGTGGGAGTAGGACTCCCTTGGCGCCCTCCTCCTAGGGCCGGCCTACTCCTCCCTCCCTCCTTTATATACAGGGGGGGGCACCCCATAGACACAAGTTGATCTACGGATCGTTCCTTAGCCATGTGCGGTGCCCCTTCCACCATATTCCACCTCGGTCATATCGTCGCATGAAGCTTAGGCGAAGCCTGCGCGCGATAGAACATCAAGATCGTCACCACGCCATCGTCTTGTGGAACTCTCCTCGACACTCGGCTGGATCGAGTCCGAGGGACGTCATCGAGCTGAACGTGTGCTGAACTCGAGGCTCCGTGACGTTCGGTGCTTGGATCGGTCGGATCGTGAAGACGACGACTACATCAACCGCGTTGTGCTAACGCTTCGCCACGGTCTCACGAGTGCGTGGGCGAACACTCTTCCTCTCGTTGCTATGCCATCACCATGATCTTGCGTGTGCGAGGAAATTTTTAAATTACTCGTTGCCCAACAAATGGCATCCGAGCCTAGGTTTTATGCGTTGATGTTATATGCACGAGTAGAACACAAGTGAGTTGTGGACGATATAAGTCATCCGCCTACCAAAGATGTCATACTTTGGTTCAGCGGTATTGTTGGATGAAGCGGCCCGGACCGACATTACGCCAGACGCTTACGCGAGACTGGTTCCACCGACGTGCTTTGCACACGGTGGCTGGCGGTGTCGGTTTCTCCAACTTTAGTTGAACCGAGTGTGGCTACGCCCGTCCTTGCGAAGGTTAAAACGGAGTCTATTTGACAAACTATCGTTGTGGTTTTGATGCGTAGGTAAGAACGGTTCTTGCTAAGCCCGTAGCAGCCACGTAAAATTTGCAACAACAAAGTAGAGGACGTCTAACTTGTTTTTGCAGGGCATGTTGTGATGTGATATGGTCAAGATGTGATGCTATATTTTATTGTATGATATGATCATGTTTTGTTGAAGTTATCGGAAACTGGCAGAAGCCCTATGGTTGTCTCTTTGTTGCATAAAGATGCAAGTGCCAAATATTTGCTTTACTTTATCGCTATGCGATAGCAATAGTTGCAAGAGCAATAGTTGGTGAGACGACCATGTGACGACACATTGATATAGATCAAGATGATGAAGATCATGGTGTCGTGCCGGTGACGATAAAGATCATGACAGTACTTTGGAGATGGAGATCAAAGGCGCAAGATGATCATGACCATATCATGTCACATATTTTGATTGCATATGATGTTTATCTGTTATACATCTTATTATGTTTTGATTGACGGTAGCATTTTAAGATGATCTCTCACTAATTATCAAGAAGTGTTCTCCCTGTGTATGCACCATTGCGAAAGTTCTTCGTGCTGAGACACCATGTGATGATCGGGTGTGATAGGCTCTACGTTCAAATACAACGGTGCAAAACAGTTGCACACGCGAATACTCAAAGTTATACTTGACGAGCCTAGCATATACAGATATGGCCTCGGAACACGGAGACCGAAAGGTCGGCGTGAATCATATAGTAGATATGATCAACATAGTGATGTTCACCATTGAAACTACTCCATCTCACGTGATGATCGGACATGGTTTAGTTGATTTGGATCACGTGATCACCTAGATGACTAGAGAGATGTCTGTCTAAGTGGGAGTTCTTAAGTAATATGATTAATTGAACTTAAATTTATCATGAACTTAGTCCTGGTAGTATTTTGCAAACTATGTTGTAGACCAATAGCTCGCGTTGTTGCTTTCATGTGTTTATTTTGATATGTTCCTAGAGAAAATTGTGTTGAAAGATGTTAGTAGCAATGATGCGGATTGGATCCGTGATCTGAGGTTTATCCTCATTCTTTGCACGTAAGAATTATGTCCTTAATGCACCGCTAGGTGACGGACCTATTGCGAGGAGCGGATCGACGTTATGAACGTTTGGCTAGCTCAATATGATGACTACTTGATAGTTTAGTGCACCATGCTTAACGGCTTAGAATCGGGACTTCAAAGATGTTTTGAACATCATGGACCATATGAGATGTTCCAGGAATTGAAATTAATATTTCAAGCAAATACCCGAGTTGAGAGATATGAAATCTTCAACAAGTTCTATAGCTAAAAGATGGAGGAGAATCGCTCAACTAGTGAGCATGTGCTCAGATTGTGCAGGTACTTCAATCGCTTGAATCAAGTGGGAGTTAATCTTCCAGATAAGATAGTGATTGATGTAATTCTCTAGTCACCATCACCAAGTTAGTAGAACTTCGTGATGAACTATAGTATGCAAGGGATGACGAAAACGATTCCCGAGCTCTTCGTGATGTTGAAATCGACAAAGGTAGAAATCAAGAAAGAGCATCAAGTGTTGATGATTGACAAGATCACTAGTTTCAAGAAAAGGGCAAAGGGAAAGAAAGGGAACTTCAAGTGGAAAGACAAGCAAGTTGTCACTCCTGCGAAGAAGCCCAAAGCTGGACCATAGCCTGAAACTGAGTGCTTACACTGCAAAGGAAATGGTCACTGGAAGCGGAAATGCCCTGAATATTTGGTAGATAAGAAGGATGGCAAAGTGAACAAGGGTATATTTGATATACAAATTATTGATGTATGCCTTGCTAGTGTTTATAGTAGCCCCTGAGTATTTGATACTTGTTCGGTTGCTAAGATTAGTAACTCAAAACTGGAGTTACAGAATAAACAGAGACTAGTTGAAGGGGAAGTAACGATGAGTGTTGGAAGTAGTTCCAAGATTGATATGATCATCATCGCACACTCCCTATACTTTCGGGATTAGTGTTAAACCTAAATAAATGTTATTTGGTGTTTGCGTTAAGCATGAATATGATTTGATCGTGTTTATTGCAATATGGTTATTCATTTAAAATCAGAGAATAATTGTCGTTCTGTTTACATGAATAAAACCTTCAATGGTCATACATCCAATGAAAATAGTTTGTTGGATCTCGATCGTAGTGATACACATATTCATAATATTGATGCCAAAAGATGCAAACTTAATAATGATAGTGCAACTTATTTGTGGCACTGCCGCTTGGGTCATATCGGTGTAAAGCGCATGAAGAAACGCCATAAAGATGGATTTTCGGAATCACTTGGTTATGAATCATTTGATGCTTGCGAACCATGCCTTTTGGGCAAGATGACTAAAACTCCGTTCTTCGGAACAATGGAACGAGCTATTGACTTGTTGGAAATGATACATACTGATGTATGCAGACCAATGAGTATGAAGGCTCGTGGCAAGAATCGTTATTTTCTGACCTTCACAAGATGATTTGAGCAGATATGGGTATATCTACTTGATGAAACATAAGTCTGAGATAGTTGAAAGGTTCAAAGAATTTCAGAGTGAAGTGGAAAGATCATCGTAACAAGAAAATAAAGTTTCTGCGATCTTATCACAGAGACGAATATTTGAGTTACGAGTTTGGCCTTCATATAAAACAATGTGGAATAGTTTCACAGCTCACGCCACCTGGAACACCAGAACGTTATGGTGTGTCCGAACGTCATAACCGCACTTTATTGGATATGGTGTGATCTATGATGTCTCTTACTGATTTACCACTATTGTTTTGGGGTTATGCATTAGAGACAGCTACATTCACGTTAAAAGGGCACCATCTAAATCCGTTGAGACGACACCGTGGTTTAGCAGTAAACCTAAGTTGTCGTTTCTTAAAGTTTGGGGCTGCGATGCTTATTTGAAAAAGTTTCATCCTGATAAGCTCAAACCCAAATCGGAGAAGTGCGTCTTCATAGAATACTCAAAGGTAATTGTTGGGTACACCTTCTATCACAGATCCGAAGGCAAGTTATTCGTTGCTAAAAATGGATCCTTTCTAGAAAAGGAGTTTCTCTCGAAAGAAGTGAGTGGGAGGAAAGTAGAGCTTGATAAGGTAATTTGTACCTTCTCCCGAATTGGAAAGTAGTTCATCACAGAAATCAGTTCCAGTGATTCCTACACCAATTAGTGAGGAAGCTAATGATGATGATCATGAAACTTCAGATCAAGTTACTACAAAACCTCGTAGGTCTTCCAAAGTACAGTCCGCACTAGAGTAGTGCGGTAATATCTGTTCGGAAGTCATGTTACTAGACCATGATGAACCTACGAACTATGAGGAAGCGATGATGAGCCCAGATTCGCGAAATGGCTCGAGGCCATAAAATCTGAGATATAATCCATGTATGAGAACAAAGTATGGACTTTGAGTGACTTGCTCGATGATCGCAAGCCATGTTAAATAAATGGATCTTCAAGAGGAAGGCGGACACCGATAGTAGTGTTACTATCCACTAAGCTCGACTTGTTGCAAAAGGTTTTCAACAAAGTTCAAAGGTGTTGAATACGATGAGATTTTCTCACTTTCAGATCGATGCTTAAGTCTGTCTCGAATCATGTTAGCAATTGCCACATTTTATGAGATCTGGCAAATGGATGTCAAAACTGCATTCCTTAATGGATTTATTAAGGAAGAGTTGTATATGATGCAACTAGAAGGTTTTGTCAATCCTAAAGGTGCTAACAAAATGTGCAAGCTCCAGCGATCCATCTATGGACTGATGCAAGCATCTCGGAGTTGGAATATACGCTTTGATAAGTTGATCAAAGCATATAGTTTTATATGGACTTACGATGAAGCCTGTATTTACAATAAAGTGAGTGGGAGCACTACGGCCTTTCTGATTAGTATATGTGAGTGACATATTGTTGATCAGAAATGATGTAGAATTTTTCTGCAAAGAATAAAGGAGTGTTTTAAAGGAGTTCTTTAAAAAGAAAAGACATCAGTAAAAGCTACCTACATATTGAGAATCAAGATCTATTGAGATAGATCAAGACGCTTGATAAGATTTTCAATGAGTACATACCTTGGCAAGATTTTGAAATAGTTCAAAATGGAACAGTCAAAGAAAGAGTTCTTGCCTGTGTTGCAAAGGTATGAAATTGAGTAAGACTCAAATCCCGACCACTGCAGAAAATAGAAAGAGAATGAAAAGTCATTCCCTATGCCTCAGTCATAGGTTCTATAAAGTATGCTATGCTATGTACCAGACGTATTGTATACCTTGCTCTGAGTTTGGCGAGGAAGTACAATAGTGATCTAGGAGTAGATCACTGGACATTGGTCAAGAATATCCTTAGTAAGGACTAAGGAGATGTTTCTCGATTATGGAGGTGATAAAAGAGTTTGTTGTAAAAGTTACATTAGTGCAAACTTTTACACTGATCCAGATGACTCTAAGTCTCAATCTGGATACATATTGAAAGTGGGAGCGATTAGCTAGAGTAGCTCCGTGCAGAGCATTGTAGACATAGAATATTTGCAAAATACATACGGCTCAATGTAGCAGACCGTTGACTAAGCTTCTCTCACGAGCAAAACATGATCACACCTTAGTACTCTTTGGGTGTTAATCACATAGCGATGTGAACTAGATTATTGACTCTAGTAAACCCTTTGGGTGTTGGTCACATGATGATGTGAACTATGGGTGTTAATCATATGAGATATGAATATTGGTGTTAAATCACATGGCGATGTGAACTAGATTATTGACTCTAGTGCAAGTGGGAGATGAAGGAAATATGCCCTAGAGGCAATAATAAAGTTATTATTTATATCCTTATTTCATGATAAATGTTTATTATTCATGCTAGAATTGTATTAACCGGAAACATAATACATGTGTGAATACATAGACAAACATAGTGTCACTAGTATGCCTCTACTTGACTAGCTCGTTTATCAGAGATGGTTATGTTTCCTAGCCATGGACAAAAGAGTTGTCATTTGATTAACGGGATCACATCATTAGGAGAATGATGTGATTGACTTGACCCATTCCGTTAGCTTAGCACTTGATCATTTAGTATGTTGCTATTGCTTTCTTCATAACTTATACATGTTCTGTAACTATGAGATTATGCAACTCCGTTTACGGAGGAACACTTTGGGTACTACCAAGCGTCACAGCGTGGCGGGTGATTATAAAGGAGTACTACTGGTGTCTCCGAAGGTACATGTTGAGTTGGCGTATTTCGAGATTAGGTTTTGTCACTCCGATTGTCGGAGAGGTATCTCTGGGCCGTCTCGGTAATGCACATCATTATAAGCCTTGCAAGCAATGTAACCAATGAGTTGGTTACGGGATGATGCATTCTGAGCGAGTAAAGAGACTTGCGGTGATGAGATTGAACTAGGTATTGGATACCGGCGATCGAATCTCGGGCAAGTAACATACCGATGACAAAGAGAACAACGTATGTTGTTATGCGGTTTGATCGATAAAGATCTTCGTAGAATATGTAGGAGCCAATATGGGCATCCAGGTCCGCTATTGGTTATTGACCGAGAATAGTTCTAGGTCATGTCTACATAGTTCTCGAACCCGTAGGGTCCGCACGCTAAGGTTTCGATGTGATTATATTATGAGTTTATGAGTTTTGATGTACGAAGGAGTTGAGTCCGGATGAGATTGGGGACATGACGAGGAGTATCGAAATGGTCGAGACGTAAAGATCGATATATTGGACGACTATATTGGAGTTCGGAAAGGTTCCGAGTGATTCGGTATATTTTGAGTACTAGGGGAGTTACAGGAATACGGGGAAGAGTATTGGGCCTTAATGGGATTTAGTGGGAAGGAGCCGAGGAGGCGCGCGCCTCCCAAGCCCAATCGGAATTGGACAAAGGGTTTGGGGGCGGCCCCTCTTCCTTCCTTCTCCACTTCCCTTCTTTCCCCTTGACCTAGTTGGACTAGGAAAGAAGGAATCCTACTCCGGTGGGAGTAAGACTCCTTGGCGCCCTCCTCCTAGGGCGGCCTACTCCTCCCTCCCTCCTTTATATACTGGGGGGGGGCACCCATAGACACGAAGTTGATCTACGGATCGTTCCTTAGCCATGTGCGGTGCCCCTTCCACCATATTCCACCTCGGTCATATCGTCATGAAGCTTAAGGCGAAGCCTCGCGCGATAGAACATCAAGATCGTCACGCCGCCGTCGTCTTGTGGAACTCTCCTCGACACTCGGCTGGATCGAGTCAGAGGGCGTCATCGAGCTGAGCGTGTGCTGAACTCGGAGGCTCCGTGACGTTCGGTGCTTGGATCGGTCGGATCGTGAAGACGACGACTACATCAACGCGTTGTGCTAACGCTTCGCTTACGGTCTCACGAGTGCGTGGGCGAACATTCTCCCTCTCGTTCTTTGTGCCATCAACATGATCTTGCGTGTGCTTAGGAAAATTTTAAATTACTACGTTGCCCAACATAATACTCATATCATCAAGATCAATCAAGCAGGAAGTAGGGTTTTACCTCCATCGAGAGGGCCCATACCTGGTAAAACATCGTGTCCCTTGCCTCATGTTACCATTAGCCTTAGACGCACAAATCGGGACCCCCTACCCGAGATCCGCCGGTTTTGACACCGACATTGGTGCTTTCATTGAGAGTTCCTCTGTGTCGTCGCTTCAAGGCTCGATGGCTCCTTCAATCGTCAACAACGCAGTCCAGGATGAGACCTTCCTCCCCGGACAGATCTTCGTGTTTGGCGGCTTCGCACTGCGGGCCAATTCGCTTGGCCATCTGGAGCAGATCAACATCTACACCCCTGGCTATCAGGCCAGGTTTGGAAACTTGAACTACACGGTCGATATCCGCGGAGACTTGATCTTCAACGGATTCGGGTCCGTGCCAGGAGCGCTGAACAGCATGACTTAGACCTGTTGTTGGACAATACTCGGGATATCGCGCCCGCAGGAGCCCAGGATCTAAATCTCAGGTGGATGGCGTCGTCCGAGGACGGGTGGATGGACCCCGCCCCGGGGGCCGCACACTCATCGGCTGTAGAGCCGAACACAGACTTCACCCCCAAGGAAGCCTATGTCTCTGGACTCCTGGACTTGTGTCCGGTTGTAGGCCCCAGACTGCGCGCCCCCAAGCCCGCTGATTCTGGCCGGGCTCCGGTAATGGAATTTGTCGCTGCGGATATCTTCCAGCACTCGCCCTTTGGCGACATGCTGAACTCACTAAAGTCTCTCTCTTTGACAGGAGACTCTTGGCCGAACTATGTTCGGCTCAAGGGGGAAGAAGACGACGAAGAAATTCGTTACCCACCCACCACCCACTTCATAGCCACTGTCGATGACGTAAAAGACATGCTTAACTTCGACTCTGATGACACCGACGGTATGGACATCGGCGCAGGAGACGATTCAGAACCACCACTCACGGGGCGCTGGACTGCCACCTCATCATATGATATATACATGGTGGACACGCCTAAAGAGGACGATGGAGATAAAACGGAGGACAAAACCCCCGGACAAAAGCCAAAACATCGGCGCAGACGCTGCTCTAAGTCCAGCCACAGTAAAAACAGTGATAACATCACCCGGAGGATCGACACCCCAGACAACTCCAAAGGCAACAACGACCATATGGACCCAGCGATGGAGCAGGATGAGCCAGGTCATGCCGAACATAGCCCAGAGCAGACGCCTGATCATAGCGATCCTGAGGGCCGAACCCATCAACCCGCCCCAGGAGAGGATCAAAGCCCGGACGACGATGCACTCATCATCCCGAAAACACATTTGGAACGAGATAACCTCCACAGAAAGCTCATGGCCACTGCTAGAAGTCTAAAGAAGCAGAAGCAAAGGCTTAAGGCCGCCCAGGAAACGTTCAATCACAGATGGAATACAGTGCTACACACTGAAGAAAAATACGGCGACAATCACCGCACAAAGAGCTATCCAAAACGCAAGCTGCTGCCAGAGTTCGACGATGAGGCCGTTCCACCGAAGAACAATACGGCCAGCAGGCCGGACAAACCACGTCGTAACCACAACAAAGCAGCCACTGATGCCGCACACGATTTGCACGAGTTACTGGACAAAAGGGCCAGCGCGACCAGGTCCATCTACGGATCTAGAGGACACGCTCCGGCGAAGGAGTATGGTCACCAAAACGATCATACAGATCGAGTACCAGTTCGGAATCAACACCGGACACAACAATAGTCGACAGCATGCCACAACATGTCCAGATACAGAGGAGCTGCTCACCCTCTGTGCTTCACCGACGAGGTACTGGACCACGAATTCCCACAGGGTTTCAAACCCGTTAACATAGAGGCATATGTGTTGGGGAACGTAGTAATTTCAAAAAATTTCCTACGCACACGCAAGATCATGGTGATGTATAGCAACGAGAGGGGAGAGTGTTGTCTACATACCCTTGTAGGCCCGAAGCGGAAGCGATCTGGCGTAGAGGAAGTAGTCGACGTTCTCCTCGCGATCCGACCGATCCGGCGCCGTTACTCCGGCGCCCGAGTTCTTGACACACGTACAGCTCGATGGCGTCCCTCGTACTCGATCCAGCCGAGTGTCGAGGGAGAGTTCCGTCAAGACGGCGTGGTGGACGATCTTGATGTTTCACGGCGCGAGGCTTCGCCTAAGCTTGCGACGGTATGACCGAGGTGGAATATGGTGGAGGGGGGCACCGCACACGGCTAAGGAACGATCCGTAGATCAATACTTGTGTGTCATGGGGTGCCCCCTGCCCCTGTATATAAAGGAGGGAGGGGGGAGGCCGGCCGGCCTAGATAGGGCGCGCCGGGAGGAGTCCTACTCCCACCGGGAGTAGGACTCCCCTTCCTAGTTGGAATAGGATTGGGGGAGGGGAAGAGAGAGAGGCGCCGCCCCCTCCTGTCCTATTCGGACTGGGGGGAGAGGCCTTGTGCCACCTCTGGCCGGCCCTCCTCTTCTCCCTCGAGGCCCACCGAGGCCCATTTACCCCGGGGTTCCAGTAACCTCCGGTACTCAGTAAATTCCTGTTTTACCGGAACCATTCGAACTCCAAACATAGGCTTCCAATATATCAATCTTTATGTCTCGACCATTTCGAGACTCCTCGTCATGTCCGTGATCACATCAGGGACTCGAACTTCTTTGGTACATCAAAATACATAAACTCATAATAAGCGCCATCGAAACCTTAAGCGTGCGGACCCTACGGTTCGAGAACAATGTAGACATGACCTAGAACTATTCTCGGTCAATAACCAACAGCGGGACCTGGATGCCCATATTGGCTCCTACATATTCTCTGAAGATCTTTGTCGGTCGGACCGCATAACAACATCGTTGTTCCCTTTGTCATCGGTATGTTACTTGCCGAGATTCGATCGTCGGTATCAATACCTAGTTCAATCTCGTTACGGCAAGTCTCTTTACTCGTTCCGTAATACATCATCTCACAACTAACTCATTAGTTGTAGTGCTTGCAAGGCTTGATGATGTGCATTACCGAGAGGGCCCAGAGATACCTCTCAGAGCAATCGGAGTGACAAAACCTAATCTCGAAATCGCCAACTCAACATCGCCTTTGGAGACACCTGTAGTACTCCTTTATAATCACCCGATTCACGTTGTGACGTTTGGTATCACCAAAGTGTTCCTCCGTAAGCGGAGTTGCATAATCTCATAGTTACAGGAACATGTATAAGTTATGGATGAAAGCGGTAGCAACATACTAAGCGATCGTGTGCTAAGCTAATGGAATGGGTCATGTCAATCAGATCATTCTACTAATGATGTGACCTTGTTAATCAAATAACAACTCTTTGTTCATGGTAGGAAACATAACCATCTTTGATTAACAAGCTAGTCTAGTAGAGGCATACTAGTGACATCTTGTTTGTCTATGCATTCACACATGTATCATGTTTCGGTTAATACAATTCTAGCATGAATGATAAACATTTATCATGAAATAAGGAAATAAATAATAACTTTATTATTGCCTCTAGGGCATATTTCCTTGATCTCCCACTTGCACTAGAGTCAATAATCTAGATTACATAGTAATGATTCTAACACCCATGGAGTCTTGGTGCTGATCATGTTTTGCTCGTGGAAGAGGCTTAGTCAATGGATCTGCGACATTCAGATCCGTATGTATCTTGCAAATCTCTATGTCTCCCACGGACTAAGTCCGGATGGAATTGAAGCGTCTCTTGATGTGCTTGGTCCTCTTGTGAAATCTGGATTCCTTCGCTAAGGCAATTGCTCGAGATTGTCACGAAGATTTTCATTGGACCCGATGCACTAGGTATGACACCTAGATCGGATATGAACTCCTTCATCGAGACTCCTTCATTAGCTGCTTCGAAGCTGCTATGTATTCCGCTTCACATGTAGATCCCTTCACGACGCTTTGTTTAGAACTCGCACCAACCGGCTCCTCCGTTTAGTGTAAATCGTATCCGGTCTGCGATTTAGAATCGTCCGGATTAGTGTCAAAGCTTGCATCAACGTAACCGTTTACGATGAGCTCTTTATCACCTCCATATCTGAGAAACATATCCTTAGTCCTTTTCGGTATTTGGGATGTTCTTGACCGCTGTCCGATGATCCACTCTGGATTACTTTGGTACCTCCTGCTAGGCTTATAGCAAGGCACACATCGGTCGGTACACAACATTGCATACATGATAGAGCCTATGGCTGAAGCATAGGAACATCTTTCATTTTCTCTCTATCTTCTGCAGTGGTCGGGCATTGAGTCTTACTCAACTTCACACCTTGTAACACGTGCAAGAACCCTTTCTTTGCTTGATCCATTTTGAACTTCTTCAAAATTTTGTCAAGGTATGTGCTTTGTGAAAGTCAATTAAGCGTCTTGATCTATCTCTATAGATCTTAATGCCTAATATGTAAGCAGCTTCACCGAGGTCTTTCATTGAAAAACTCTTATTCAAGTATCCCTTTATGCTATCCAGAAATTCTATATCATTTCCGATCAGCAATATGTCATCTACATATAATATCGAAATGCTCTGAGCTCCCACTCACTTTCTTGTAAATACAGAGCTTCTCCAAAAGTGCATACAAACCCAAATGCTTTGATCACACTATCAAAGCGTTTATTCCAACTCGAGATGCTTGCACCAGTCCATAAATGGATCATTGGAGCTTGCACACTTTGTTAGCTCCTTTGGATCGATAAAACCTTCGGTTGCATCATATACAACTCTTCTTCCGTAAATCCATTCAGAATGCAGTCTTTACATCCATTTGCCAAATTTCATAATCATAAAATGCGGCAATTGCTAACATGATTCGGACGGACTTAAGCATCGCCACTGGTGAGAAGGTCTCATTGTAGTCAATCCCTTGAACTTGTCGAAAACCCTTTGCGACAAGTCGAGCTTTATAAACGATTACATTACCGTCGCGTCGGTCTTCTTCTTGAAGATCCACTTGTTTTCTATTGCTTGCCGACCCTCGGGCAAGTCAACCAAAGTCCATACTTTGTTTTCATACATGGATCCCATCTCAGATTTCATGGCCTCAAGCCATTTTTGGAATCTGGGCTCACCATCGCTTCTTCATAGTTCGTAGGTTCATCATGATCTAGTAGCATGATTTCGAACAGGATTACCGTACCACTCAGTGCGGATCTTACTCTGGTTGATCTACGAGGTTCTGTAGTAACTTGATCTGAAGTTTCATGATCAACATCATCAACTTCCTCACTACTTGGTGTAGATGTCTCAGAAACCGGTTTCTGCGACGGACTACTTTCAAGTAAGGGAGAAGGTACAATTACCTCATCAAGTTCTACTTTCCTCCCACTCACTTCTTTCGAGAGAAACTCCTTCTCTAGAAAGGATCCATTCTTAGCAACGAATGTCTTGCCTTCGGATCTGTGATAGAAGGTGTACCCAACTGTTTCCTTTGGGTATCCTATGAAGACACATTTCTCCGATTTGGGTTCGAGCTTATCAGGTTGAAGCTTTTTCACATAAGCATCGCATCCCCAAACTTTAAGAAACGACAACTTTGGTTTCTTGCTAAACCATAGTTCATAAGGTGTCGTCTCAACGGATTTCGACGGTGTTCTATTCGATGTGAATGCGGCCGTCTCTAGAGCATAACCCCAAAGCGATAGCGGTAAATCTGTAAGAGACATCATAGATCGCACCATATCTAGTAAAGTACGATTCGACGTTCGGACACACCATTTCGCTGTGGTGTTCCGTGGCGTGAGTTGAAACTATTCGCATTGTTTCAAATGTAGACCAAACTCGTAACTCAAATATTCACCTCCACGATCGATCGTAGAAACTTAATTTTCTTGTTACGATGATTTTCAACTTCACTCTGAAATTCTTTGAACTTTTCAAATGTTTCAGACTTATGTTTCATTAAGTAGATATACCCATATCCGCTTAAGTCATCTGTGAAGGTGAGAAAATAACGATATCCGCCACGAGCCTCAACATTCATCGGACCACATACATCCGTATGTATGATCTCCAACAAATCTGTTGCTCTCTCCATAGTACCGGAGAAGCGGGTTTTAGTCATCTTGCCCATGAGGCACGGTTCATAAGTGCCAAGTGATTCATAATCAAGTGACTCCAAAAGTCCATCAATATGGAGTTTCTTCATGCGCTTTACACCGATATGACCTAAGCGGCGATGCCACAAATAAGTTGCACTTTCATTATCAACTCTGCATCTTTTGGTTTCAACATTATGAATATGTGTATCACTACTATCGAGATTCATCAAAATAGACCACTCCTCAAGGGTGCATGACCATAAAAGATATTACTCATATAAATAGAACAACCATTATTCTCTCGATTTAAATGAATAACCGTCTCGCATCAAACAAGATCCAGATATAATGTTCATGCTCAACGCAGCACCAAATAACAATTATTTAGGTCTAAAACTAATCCGAAGGTAGATGTAGAGGTAGCGTGCCGACCGCGATCACATCGACTTTGGAACCATTTCACGCGCGCATCGTCACCTCGTCCTTTGCGAGTTAAGCAATCCGTAGTCCTGCTTTGAGTTGCAAATATTAGCAAGTAACCATTATCAAATACCAGTGCTACTACGAGCTCTAGTAAGGTACACATCAATAACATGTATATCACATATACCTTTGTTCACCTTGCCATCCTTCTTATCCGCCAAATACTTGGGGCAGTTCCGCTTCCGGTGACGACCGCTTGCGGTAGAAGCACTCGATTTCAGGTTTAGGGCCGACTTGGGTTTCTTCTCTGAGCGACAACTTGCTTCTTGTTCTTCTTGAAGTTCCTTCTTCTTCCCTTTGCCTTTCTTCTTGAAACTAGTGGTCTTGTTGACCATCAACACTTGATGCTCCTTCTTGATTTCTACCTCCGCAGCCTTTAGCATTGCGAAGAGCTCGGTATAGTCTTTACTAACCCTTGCATATTATAGTTCATCACGAAGCCTTTGTAGCTTGGTGGCGGTGATTGAGAATTTCATCAATGACACAATCATCCGGAAGATTAACTTCCAATTGTGTCAAGTGATTGTAGTACCGGACATTACGAGTATGTGCTCACTAACAGAACTATTCTCCTCCATCTTGCAGCTATAGAACTTATTGGAGACTTCATATCTCTCAATCCGGGCATTACTTTGGAATATCAACTTCAACTCTGGAACATCTCATATGCTCCATGACGTTCAAAACGTCGTTGAAGTCCCGGTTCTAAGCCGTAAAGCATGGCACCTTGAACTATAGAGTAGTCATCACTTTGCTCGCCAGACGTTCATAACATCTGCGGTTGCATTAGCAGCGAGTCTGGCACCTAGCGGTGCATCCAGGCGTAACTCTTACGTGCAGCAATGAGGATGATCCTCGTTACGGACCCGATCCGTGTAATTGCTACCATCATCTTTCAACTTTGCTTTCTCAAGGAACGCATTAAAATTCAACGGAACAACAAAGACGAGCCATCTATCTACAATCAAACATAAACAAGCAAGATACTATCGGTACTAAGTTCATGATAAATTTAAGTTCAATTAATCATATTACTTAAGAACTCCCACTTAGAAAAACATCCCTCTAGTCATCTAAGTGATCACGTGATCCAAATCAACTAAACCATAACCGATCATCACGTGAAATGGCGTAGTTTTCAATGGTGAACATCTTATGTTGATCATATCTACTATATGATTCACGCTCGACCTTTCGGTCTCCGTGTTCCGAGGCCATATCTGCATATGCTAGGCTCGTCAAGTATAACCCGAGTATTCTGCGTGTGCAAAACTGGCTTGCACCCGTTGTAGATGGACGAGAGCTTATCACACCCGATCATCACGTGGTGTCCGGGCACGACGAACTTTGGCAGCGGTGCATACTCGGGGAGAACACTTCTTGATAATTTAGTGAGACATCATCTTATAATGCTACCGTCAATCAAAGCAAGATAAGATGCATAAAAGGATAAACATCACATGCAAATCAATATAAGTGATATGATATGGTCATCATCATCTTGTGCTTCACGATCTCCATCTTGCGGCACCACCATGATCACCATCGTCACCGGCGCGACACCTTGATCTCCATCGTAGCATTGTTGTCGTCTCGCCAAACTTATGCTTCTCGACTATCGCTACCGCTTAGTGATAAAGTAAAGCATTACAGAAGCGATTGCATTGCATACAATAAAGCGACAACCATATGGCTCCAGCCGATTGCCGATAACCGGTTACAAAACATGATCATCTCATACAATAAAATATAGCATCACGTCTTGACCATATCACATCACAACATGCCCTGCAAAAACAAGTTAGGCGTCCTCTACTTTGTTGTTGCAAATTTTACGTGGCTGCTACGGGCTTAAGCAAGAACCAGTCTCACCACGCATCAAAACCACAACGATACTTCGTCAAATAGACTCCGTTTAACCTTCTCAAGGACCGGCGTAGCACTTTTCGGTTCAACTAAAGTGAGAGAGACAGCACCCACCGGTCACCTTTAAGCAACGAGTGCTCGTGGCGGTGAAACCAGTCTCGCGTAAGCGTCACGCGTAATGTCGGTCAGGCCGCTTCATCTCACAATACCGCTGAACCAAAGTATGACATCTTTGGTAGGTAGTATGACTTGTATCGCCCACAACTCACTTGTGTTCTACTCGTGCAAAACATCAAACCATAGAAAAAACCTAGGCTCGGATGCCCTTTGTTGGGGAACGTAGTAATTTCAAAAATTTTCCACGCACACGCAAGATCATGGTGATGTATAGCAACGAGAGGGGAGAGTGTTGTCTACATACCCTTGTAGACCCGGCGGAAGTGATCACTGGCGTAGAGGAAGTAGTCGACGTTCTCCTCGCGATCCGACCGATCCGGCGCCGTTACTCGGCGCCCGAGTTCTTGACACACGTACAGCTCGATGGCGCCCTCGTACTCCGATCCAGCCGAGTGTCGAGGGAGAGTTCCGTCAAGACGACGGCGTGCAGGACGATCTTGATGTTTCACGGCGCAGGGCTTCGCCTAAGCTTGCGACGGTATGACCGAGGTGGAATATGGTGGAGGGGGGCGACACGGCTAAGGAACGATCCGTAGATCAATACTTGTGTGTCATGGGGTGCCCCTGCCCCGTATATAAAGGAGGGAGGGGAGGCCGGCCGCCGGCCTAGATAGAGGCGCGGAGGAGTCCTACTCCCAGGGAGTAGGACTCCCCTTCCTAGTTGGAATAGGATTGGGGAGGGGAGAGGAGAGAGGCGCCCCCCCTCCTTGTCCTATTCGGACTGGGGAGAGGGCGCGCCACCACCTCTGGCCGGCCCTCCTCTTCTCCTCGAGGCCCACCGAGGCCCATTTACCCCGGGGTTCCAGTAACCTCCGGTACTCCGTAAATTCTGTTTTCGCCGGAACCATTCCGAACTCCAAACATAGGCTTCCAATATATCAATCTTTATGTCTCGACCATTCCGAGACTCCTCGTCATGTCCGTGATCACATCCGGGACTCGAACTTCTTGGTACATCAAAATACATAAACTCATAATAGCATCATCGAAACCTTAAGCGTGCGGACCCTACGGTTCGAGAACAATGTAGACATGACCTAGAACTATTCTCGGTCAATAACCAACAGCGGGACCTGGATGCCCATATTGGCTCCTACATATTCTACGAAGATCTTTGTCGGTCGGACCGCATAACAACATACGTTGTTCCTTTGTCATCGGTATGTTACTTGCCCGAGATTCGATCGTCGGTATCAATACCTAGTTCAATCTCGTTATCGCAAGTCTCTTTACTCGTTCCGTAATACATCATCTCACAACTAACTCATTAGTTGTAGTGCTTGCAAGGCTTGATGATGTGCATTACCGAGAGGGCCCAGAGATACCTCTCCGACAATCGGAGTGACAAAACCTAATCTCAAATCGCCAACTCAACATCGCCTTTGGAGACACTGTAGTACTCCTTTATAATCACCCGATTCGTTGTGACGTTTGGTAGCACCAAAGTGTTCCTCCGTAAAGCGGAGTTGCATAATCTCATAGTTACAGGAACATGTATAAGTTATGGATGAAAGCAGTAGCAACATACTAAGCGATCGTGTGCTAAGCTAATGGAATGGGTCATGTCAATCAGATCATTCTACTAATGATGTGACCTTGTTAATCAAATAACAACTCTTTGTTCATGGTCAGGAAACATAACCATCTTTGATTAACAAGCTAGTCTAGTAGAGGCATACTAGTGACATCTTGTTTGTCTATGCATTCACACATGTATCATGTTTCCGGTTAATACAATTCTAGCATGAATGATAAACATTTATCATGAAATAAGGAAATAAATAATAACTTTATTATTGCCTCTAGGGCATATTTCCTTCAATATGACGGAACAACAGACCCCGGAGTCTGGATTGAGGATTTTATCCTGCATATCCACATGGCTCGTGGGGACGACCTCCACGCCATCAAATACCTTCCCTCGTGAAGGGACCAGCTAAGCTTGGTTGAAAAGCCTCCCCGAAAATTGAATCGGAAGTTGGAAGGAACTCGAGGATGCCTTCAGGGCCAATTTTCAAGGGACCTATGTCCGACCTCCGGACGCGGACGATTTAAGTCACATAATTCAACAGCTCGAAGAGTCCGCCTGCAAGCTTTGGAATAGATTCCTCACTAGGAAGAATCAAATTGTCAATTGCTCGGATGTCGAAGCCCTAGCGGCCTTTAAACATAGCATCCGGGACGAATGGCTCGCCAGAAACCTCGGCCAAGAAAAGCCAATGACAATGGCAGCCTTAACAAGCCTTATGACCCGCTTTTGCGCGGGTGAAGACAGCTGGTTGGCCCGTAGAGGCACCAGCAACCCAAGTACATCCAAAATAAGGGACGACAACGGGAAGCCACATCACAATAAAAACAAACGTCGAAACAAGGAAGAAAGTCTGGACAACACGACGATCAACGCCGGATTCAGGGGCTCTCGACCCAGTCAACAAACGAAGCCATTTAAAGGCAGCAAAGAAGGACCGTCCGGCCTAAACAAAGTCCTGGACAGACTGTGCCAAATTCATGGCACCCTCGAAAAACCTGCGAACCACACTCATAGAGAATGTTGGGTCTTTAAGCAGGCCGGCAAATTAAATGCTGAACACAAGGGAAGGGAAACACAAAGTGAAGATGAGGATGAGCCTCGCCAGCCGAACACTGGGGGACAGAAAAAATTCCCACCAGAGGTAAAAACAGTAAACATGATCCACGCGACTCACATACCCACGAAAAGGCGCGAACGCACGATCAGAGACGCATACGCTATAGAACCCGTTGCCCCCAAACTTAACTACTGGTCGGCCTGCCCGATCACATTCGATCACAGGGATCACCCGACTAGTATGCGGCACGGAAGATCAACTGCCTTGGTGCTCGACCCAATAATCGACGAATACCATCTCACTCGCGTCCTCATGGACGGCGGCAGTAGTCTTAACCTAATATACAAGGACACTGTTCGCAGGATGGGGATAGACCCATCTAGAATCAGACAAAGTAACACCACCTTTGAAGGGGTGATACCAGGCGTCGAAGCCCGCTGCAGAGGCTCCCTCGTATTAGAGGTAATATTCGACTCCCCAGGCAACTTCAGAAGCGAAGAACTACTCTTCGCCATTGCCCCCCTCCGAAGTGGTTATCATGCATTGCTCGGCAGAACGGCCTTCGCCCGCTTCAACGCAGTACCGCACTATGCCTACCTTAAACTTAAGATGCCCCGGTCCACGTGGCATCATCACCGTTAATGGAAATTCAGAGCGTTCCTCACGCGCGGAATAGTATGTGATGGCTCTAGCAGCCGGACTGTAAGCGGCCGCTAATATCAGAACGCATGATTGGTCGTTAAGACCACAGACATGGTTAGACGAGTCCGGCAGCCCAGATAAACTTGAGCTGGGGGCCATACATGTAATCCTATAGAGGACACCAGGGGCTAGAGATATTTAATAAAGCCCCACTAATGGCTTGACCTTATTAACATGCCAATGTCTTACACTTTTACTACTCATCGCACGCTTACGTCATACTCTTCTACATGAGTTTTTCTTTTTACATACACCATTCGTGCGATACCCTCCCAGGACACGGCACAACAGAGACAAAGGCGCAGACGTGCAGCAGGGCCCCGCTCAAAGGTTTCTCTTTGGATTAAGACCCTGTGTAAACCTTTTTATTGTCTCTTGTTGTTTACACATCCCATGGGTACTACATCCACAGAGGATACTGCCGTTATTGGCATTTCGCCATGACAGACAAATGCACGTACCTGGAAATACGGGGCTCATAATGAAGGGCGTTACTCAGCCCAGTATATATTACAAAGTCCGAATACCTTCGGGAGTGTTCGACGTCGCGAGTTTGGCCTTATATGCATCAGCTCCGAATCATGTCTTTGGTCAAATGTTGGGTTTGCCCGGCTCCTGGGTTTGCTGCCTTACGTTCCATTCTTATCGGCTAAGGCGGCCAAAGGAGAACTACTGCGATTGTGCCCTAGTTATTCCGGATGAGCACCTCACTAGAGAAAGCCGAAAACTGACTGTCATGATATATCGAGAGACTGTTCAACCACTCGAAGACTTATCGAAATCTTTAGGATTCCTCCGCATTAACGAAGGACCGTTTCCCGGTCATGTACACACACGCCCGTATTTGGATGCACGCGAAAGTACCAGGGGCTACATAGTAGCCCCACCATCAAACTCCTATGGCTAAGTGAAAGTGTTAAAGCTATATAGTCCGGTTGCCTAGTTCGACGTGCGATCACCTCCTTAATGGACCAAGACGTTGGATCAAGTGTGATTATGAATATCTTCGCGAACACCCCCGCATTGCCAGCGTGGGGGCTGAAGCCAACGACTGCTAACTTTCAGATTACATTTATACATAAGACGGCCGCACAGGAGGCACAATAATACTTTCGGGCAAAAAGTATAACATAGCCTTCATAATTAAAATATCATTGTTTTTACAATGAAACGATCTGTCACTCGAACATGATATTCTTCGAGCACTGAGCCTCTATTAGGCGAGCACCTTCTGTTACCTGCTCCAAATAGTGCCCGGCCGGATCCTGGCCTCCCCCCGGATTCTGGGTCGCAATGACGCTGGCTTCCATATCTGTCCAATATGCTTTAACGTGGGCAAGAGCCATCCGCACACCCTCTATGCACGCCGACCTCTTCATGGCATCGATCTGCGATACAGCACCAAGGAATTGTTGCACTAAAACCAAAATAACTGTCCGGCTTAGGCCCCTTCGGCCATAGATGGTCTATTACAGACCGCATTGCAAGACCGGAAAGGCTATGAAGCTCAGCAACAATAGCCATCCTCTCACTCAATGGCAATGGGCGCGTGGGAGCACTAAATTGCGACCAGAACAACCTCTCCACTTCATTGTCTTTTTTATCCTCGAAAAACTTGGCTGCATCAGCACTCATCGCCAAATCTGCATACGCGTCCGCAGGGCTCCAGCGTCGATCCAGGGGAGCATACTTCGGATCTAAAAATTCATCCACAATAAATAGGAGTTTCCAGCCGCGATTTCTCCGGCCTGTCAAAGCTCCTCCCGCGCATCCCTGATTTCGGACCGCGTCTCCTTGGCCGCTTCAAGTGCCTTCTTCAGGTCAGCCGAATTAGACTGATTCTCTTTTTCAAGGAGCTCATACCGGTCGGCAGCCTTCTTCAGCTCCATAGCCATCTCGGCTATTTTGTCTTCGCTTCAGCGATGAGCAGCCTGTTCAGCTCTCAACTCTTCGGCCGCCTTTAGGGCAGCCGCATTACTAGTCCGAGCTTGTTTCTTGGCCAGGGCAAGTTCCGACCTCAGGGCTTTCATGGCAGCAACACCGTTTGCAGTCCAGGCATTAATATTATGCTCCTCTCAATTTTTCCTATAAAAAAAATAAGAAAAGCAGAGCACATACCTTGTGACTCCGTAAGCCGCTTGTTCACAAGTGTGATATCGGCATCAATAACTCCAATCTGCCTCCTTAGTTCGGCAACTTCATCGGACCGGTCGGTTACCGGATCCTTAGACACCTGCGCATAAATACAGCGCGATCATTACTTACCAATGTGATCCTCCGTTTGCCGCCTAGGGCGGACAACCAGAGTCTCAGGGGCTACTATCCATATGGAGCACACCTAGCGCGTGCATCGTAGTAAAAAAATTTTATTTTCATTACATACCTCAAAGCCTCTGAGCAGGCTTGTAAAAGCTTCGCTCAACCCACTTATGGCAGATGAAATCTTCTCAAGCACCGCGCTCATTACTGAACGGTGCTCCTTCGAGGGAGCAGCTCGCTCCAGAAGGCCCGTCAGTGTGTCCTGCCGGACGCCGAACTGTGCCGGACCCTTCTTATCGCCCCCGGTGGGAGCTGAACGCTCCGGGCTCAGGGCGGCCGAAGTATTAGCTTCTGGCTTCGGCAAATCTGGACTCCTCCGTGACGACACCTCGGGGTCGCCCGCCTCATGAGGCGGAGAGGTTGGTGGGGTCTCACTCTCCATCATCTCCAGAAGGAGATCTCCCGAAGATGAGCTCTGTCGAGAAGAGCTGCTGGCCGGACTACAAAGAATGGATCCTGGTTATTGTTCTCGGAGAAGGAGGTAGTACCTTCGTGTTTACAATTAACTTATAGCTCGGCTGAGGGCTGGCCCGTTGGCGGGCATGGCGCGGTGAGGACGCCCTTCGGGGCAGGGCCCCTGGTGAAGCTTTCTTCCCTTGTCTGGGCACCTCCGTCTCCAAGTCTTCGGAGGCGGCCCTCTTCTTCCCGCGAGGGGAGGAGGCCTTAGATTCCCCTCCCCGACTATCCTCCTTTGGGGAGGTAGCAATTCCCCGATTTGGATGTGCAATGTGTGAAGTTTTGCTTCTCTGTTCTTCCCTTCGTCTTTCCCCGAGGGCACTTTTCTTATCACACGACCAAGCATCTTGGCTATGGTGGGGCTAGGCGAGCCCTCGAGAAGTGGCGCCGGACACATGATTCTCTCTGCCTTGCTGAGCCACTCCTGGCCAGGGAGGGTTTTCATAATAATGTTATGACAAAAATAAATAAGGTGTTCGGTTTCTGGGTTGCTTACTTGGGTATCTGGGCGGTTGCAGCTCAGGCCCGCATCCTCGGTGGTGTCCGGACACTTTACTTGTGGTCCGAAGAATAACTTACACATTCCTTTGAGCGTAACACCGAAGAAGTGCTGAATAGTCTGCGGACCTTCTGGATTGAACTCCCACATCCGGAGAGGCCGGCGTTTGCACGGCAAGATCCCTCGGATTAGCATTACCTGAATTACGCTTACAAGGCTGATGTCCCTCTCAAGAAGCTCCCGTATGCGGCTCTGCAACATGGGTACATCATTAGCAGGCCCCCAATCCCGTCCTGCGTTGGCCCATGACGCCAGTTGAGGCGGAGGGCCAGAACAGAAGTCGGGGGCAGTGCTACGTCTTGAGCTTGCGTTGGTTCTCCTTGAAGAGGAAAGGGCGATGCAACAATAGTAGCGTAAGTATTTCCCTTAGTTTTTGAGAACCAAGGTATCAATCCAGTAGGAGGCTCCTCAAAAGTCCCATGCACCTACACAAACAAACAAAGAACTCACAACCAACGCAAAAAAGAGGTTGTCAATCCCTTCACGGCCACTTGCGAAAGTGAGATCTAATAGAGATAGTATGATAAGATTAATATATTTTTGGTATTTTAGAATATAGATGCAAAAAGTAAAGATGCAAATAAAAGTAGATTGGAAGCAAATATGATAAGAGATAGACCCAGGGGCATAGGTTTCACTAGTGGCTTCTCTCAAGATAGTATAAGTATTACGGTGGGTGAACAAATTACTGTCGAGCAATTGATAGAAAAGTGAATAATTATGAGATTATCTAGGCATGATCATGTCTATAGGCATCGTGTCCGCAACAAGTAGACCGACTCCTGCCTGCATCTACTACTATTACTCCAGACTCCTGCCTGCATCTAGAGTATTAAGTTCATAAAGAACAGAGTAACGCATTAAGCAAGATGACATGATGTAGAGGGATAAACTCAAGCAATATGATATAAACCCCATCTTTTTTTCCTCGATGGCAACAATACAATACGTGCCTTGCTGCCTAACATCATCGGGTAAGGACACCGCAAGATTGAACCCAAAGCTAAGCACTTCTCCCATGGCAAGAAAGATCAATCTAGTAGGCCAAACCAAACTGATAATTTGAAGAGACTTGCAAAGATAACTCAATCATACATAAAAGAATTCAGAGAAGATTCAAATATTATTCATAGATAAACTTGATCATAAACTCACAATTCATCGAATCTCGACAAACACACCGCAAAAGGAGTTTACATCGAATAGATCTCCACAAGAGAGGGGGAGAACATTGTATTGAGATCCAAAAAGAGAGAAGAAGCCATCTAGCTAATAACTATGGACTCGTAGGTCTGTGGTAAACTACTCACAACTCATCGGAAGGGCTATGGTGTTGATGTAGAAGCCCTCCATGGTCGATTTCCCCTCCGGCAGAGTGACGACGAAGGCTCCAAGATGGGATCTCGCGGATACAGAAGAGTACGGCAGTGGAAATTGTGTTTCGGTGGCTCCCTGGATGTTTTGGGGGTACGTAGGCTTGTATAGGAGGAAGAAGTACGTCGGTGGTCGCCGAGGCCCACGAGATGCAGGCGCGCGCCTGAGGGGGCGCCTCCTATCTCGTGGAGGCCTCGCTGCTTCTTGACTTGCACTCCAAGTCCTCGGATCACGTTCGCTCCAAAAATCACGCCCCGAAGGATTCATTCCGTTTGGACTCCGTTTGATATTCCTTTTTTTCAAATCTTGAAATAGGCAAAAAACAGCAATACGGGCTGGGCCTCCGGTTAGTAGGTTAGTCCCAAAAATGATATGAATGTGTAAAATAAAGCCCATAAACATCCAAAAAGGGTAACATAATAGCATGGAACAATCAAAAATTATAGATACGTTGGAGACGTATCAGGCAGCCACCCACTTTGTGCCTCTGGGGGCCGTGACATAAAACCACCTCCGCTGCCATAGATCGGACACCTCCGGGAAGGAACCCTCTGGCCATGGAGCATCGGCTTTCCTGCTTATTACAGCACCTCCGCACTCTGCGTGTTGCCCCTCAATCATCTTCGGCTTCACATTGAAGGTCTTGAGCCATAAGCCGAAGTGCGAGGTGACGTGGAGAAAAGCTTCGCACACAACGATGAACAACGAGATATGGAGGAGGGGGTCCGGAGCCAGATCATGAAAATCTAGCCCATAGTGGAACATAAGCCCTCTCACGAAGGGATCAAGAGTCAGGCCTAAGCCACGGAGGAAGTGAGAAACAAATACGACGCTCTCATTGGGCTCGGGAGTAGGGATGATCTGCCCTGGAGCAGGGAGCCTGTGCCTAATATCAGCGGTCAGGTATCCGACCTCCCTAAGCTTTGCGATATCCTCCTCTGTGACGGTGGAAACCACCCACCGGCCTTGAAGGTTGGGTTCGGACATGATTGAAGATCTGGAGGGCTTGAGCTTGGGCTTCGGGTGTTGGAACTCGAGATGCGAAAAGGCGCAAGCGTGGTAGAAAAGAGGGATAGGCCTCGGCCCCTCTATAAAGGGGGTGAATATCAAGCGTTCTTAGCGTAACCACTTGGGGCTTACTTAAAAAAGCACGGAGTCATACCAACAGTCGTCGTGGGGTTGCACACGCCCGTGTTGCCCGCGATAAGGGGAACACGACCTCTGCTTTGGCAAGGCGTGCCAATAAAACTGCCTCGCAACGCGTGTCGAGGCAGGCCAAGAAAAACCGTTTCGTGTTGGGCCACACGGCGTAAGAGCACGCCGTACAAAAATTGCCAGCAGATCAGATTTATGAAGTGCTATGCTCTCCACGGGGGTATACGGAAATTATCTCACAAAGCTGACACGATCCTTAATCTGTGTTGGATTACTCGGAGATGGAACCCGCCTTGAAATGCCGAAGACAAACTGCGCGCCGGACTCATCGTCATTGAAGCCTGGTTCAGGGGCTACTGAGAGAGTCCTGGATTAGGGGGTATCCGGACAGCCGGACTATATGCTTTGGCCGGACTATTGAAGAGTGAAGACACAAGACTCAAGACTTCGCCCCGTGTCCGGATGGGACTCTCCTTTGCGTGGAAGACAAGCTTGGCAATCCGGATAATAGATTTCCTTCTTTGTAACCGACTCCATGTAAACCGTAGCCCTCTCCGGTGTCTATATAAACCGGAGAGTTTAATCCTTAGAGACAGAATCATAACCATCATATGCTAGCTTCTAGGATTTAGCCTATACGATCTCGTGGTAGATCAACTCTTGTAATACTCATATCATCAAGATCAATCAAGCAGGAAGTAGGGTTTTACCTCCACCGAGAGGGCCTGAACCTGGGTAAAACATCGTGTACCTTTCCTCCTATTACCATTAGCCTTAGACGCACAGATCGGGACCCCTTACCTGAGATCCGCCGGTTTTGACACCGACACGCCCTAGCTAGGTGAGCACGGCAGCTCCTTGGCGGGGCTGCGGTCTGTTGGCACCGGCGGTGAGGCCAGCGAGCCACAGGGAGTGCGGTTGTGGGCGTCTTTGGGTGGGTGGCAACCAGATCTGGTCGCGCATGGCCGGATCTGGCCTTTCCCGTCCACGGCGGCCGGCGTTTCTTTTTGGGGCGCCGGTGGTGGAGGTCGTGATGTGGGAGCTACGGCCTACGGTGTTGCGTCTGCGCGGTATCGGTTGGGCCTGGCCTCTTAGTTGGATCTGACCTCCCCGTCTCCGGCAATTGTGGTGGCAAGGTGTGTGTCACGACGGCGTAGGACGTCGGCTCTCGGCTGGATCTTGGATTGGTGGCCTCAGGACAGTGGGTCCGCGATGGTGCTGCAAACCCATTCTGGGCGGCGGTGGTGCCGACACCGATGGCAGCCCCTCATGGTGTTGTGGAGGCCGTGACCCTCCTTTCCCTTTGGTTTGGTTCGCCGTTGTTGATGTTCACAGCGTCATGGCTCCTACCCAAGGTCAGAGGTGGTGAGGCATAAGGCTATGGGAAAAAGCCTTGTTCTCTGACGGGGGTCATTGTCATTGATTTTGGCGTCCGTGGGGGTCCTCCTTCTCTTGGAAGTATTGTCGAAGAGTACATCTCCACATTGAACTGTGGCCGATCGGCGAGGAGCGACATTGAAGGCTGAAGGTTAGGACGGACCTTCCCTAATGTTCAGCGGGGCGGTTGTGCGCGGGTCTGGGCAAAAGCTTATTGATTTAGGAGGGTTGATGCCGGTGATGGTGGTGTCCTTGGGCGTCGTTTTTCCTTCTTAAAGGCGTCTCCAAAGATCTTGTTTACAGTCGCTTCGGATCGTGGTCTTGTTAGGTGGTGTTTGGCTGTTTGTGTTGCCGTCGGTGTTGGTCCATGTTGGTTTTCGGCCTTATTTTCCTTATAAACCGGTCAATCTGTATTTTTTTCTCTTTCGATGAATTCATCGGAGCTCCTGCCTTGCTCGCAAAAAAGATATTAGCTAGCTTCTTCAAACACACGTGCATGCATGCACTCGATGTATGCATGTATGTTTGCCAAACGTACATACGTACGTACGCATTTCTTCAATCCAAACGTTGTACACATGGCCTATGTATGTGTACTGGCGTACTGCCACGTCAGCGACCATGACGACGAACAAAGCAAGGCACAACCATTCTGTCAAAAAAAGCAACGCACATCCTAATGAGTCCGTCCGAGGCAAGTGTTGGCATATTAGACAACTTCGTGATTAATTTCAATAGATAATTCATGACTGGAATAGTAATTACTATGCAACAGCCTAACATACGAGATGAACCAGAAAACATGCACAACAAGATCACACGTGTAACAATAACTACAAATAGAGACATGAACAGATCACGATGACATACTGTTCGTTAGTAGTCGTAGCTGCTGCAGGAGCAACGTTGTTGATGACGAGGTTGGTGACGACCTGATGAAGACGGTGTTGAAGGCGATGATGTGTAGCCACTGGCGGAGCTATGTGTATGGCTGGGGGGGCTGTGGCCCCCCCCCAAGCCTGGGATCTTCTGTGAAGATTTTTTTTTGTGATGGCATAGATTGGGAAAAATAGGGAGTTTTGCCTCTTGATAAACCCATATTCTGCCATTGGCCCCCCCCAATGATCATGTGCTAGCTCCGCCACTGTGTGTAGCACCACCTGACTTGGACGGAAGATTACCCGTGGCATTTTGGAACACTGGTTTTGTCTTTTTGCCACGTCTTCCACGAATGTAATCTCATGATGAAAATTTGCAAACACTTAGAACATTTGCCAAAGTTACCAAAAAAAATTCAGATTTTTTTTGAACTTATTTGAATTTTTTACGAAATTACTGTTCATCCAGGCTCAAATGAGCTCGAGCTCAAAACGATACTTTCCCCTCGACCAGTGATTCCATTCGAAATGGATATAGACATGCATCATCATTTGTTCGCCTGGGTCGGCCTGTTTGTGGGTGGTCCTCATTTGCAGAACATTTGCAACTGGGAAAACGAGAGCAACTAACTAACGGGTACCCTGCGGGGACACCAAGCGGACATGTTTGGTTGCTAGGAGGCCTTGTACAATGCAAGGTGCTTAGGAGAGGTGCTTGGAGAAATAAACCAGGCTTTTCTTAAGCACCGGTGCTTATTTGTATAGGGTAGACGTTTAATTAGGCGTCTCTTATGTAGAAATAGGCACCTGTGCTTCAGTAAAACCCAGTATATTTTTCTAAGCACCTCCCTAAACACCTAACATTGTACAAGGCAGGAGGGCGCCACTTGCTGCGCCTAGCAGTCGTGTGATGGGCTCGACCTGCGGGAACACTTTGTTTTTCTGCTTCACATGCATTTTCAGTTTTTATATTTTCTTTGACTTTTCGGCTTTTGTTTGGTTTTTCTTAGGCTTTGGTAGATTTTTTTTCCCAGGAAGCGTCGATTTTCGGTGAGAAGCACAACCTTTGCTTTTAGGAGACACATAATTTTGCTTTCGCAAAAAATATAACCTATGGTTTCACGAGAAACATGGTTGTGCTTCCCTTCAAAAAAGGAAATTACAACTTGTGCCTCAGTGAGAGGCACAACTGTGCTACGAGCCCCTGAAAGGCAAAAGCACATTACGTGATTTTAAAATACGCAACTGTGCTTAAGGCCTCCTTTCCCCCTTATTTTTCTTTGGTTTTCGTTTTCTGTTTTTTTTAGATTTTTTTTCCGTTCAAACCTATTAAATGAGATCTAGTTTAAAAGATCTCAACGTGAGAATTCCAGCAAATGAAAACGGTTTAGAATTAAGACACACTGTTCAAGAGATAAATCGTTCTGAAATACCGAATCTGCAAAAAAAAAAAAACTCCTAATGATGCAATGTGTCACTTGTGCGCATCAGAGACGGTGAGGAGTGACCTTTGCAAGAGGTAACCCTTAACATGTGATTTTAGGGAAAATCATATTTGGCACCCGCAGGCGTCAATAAGATGGCCCTGACAACAACTATTGCGAGGGAAATTGGGCCAGCCAGTCGGAAATGCAGTTTTCGTTCGCTAAGCCTGAGCTCATGTACATTTCGGTTTTATTTTGGTTTTTTGTTCGGTTTCCTTTCTGTGTTGTAGTTTGTTCTGTTTTTCATTTCTGTTAGTTTCTCGTTTTGGGTTTCTCTTTTGTAATTTTCTTGTTTTTCTTTTTCTCTTTGCTCTTTTTCTTTTTTCCATATTATTTTTAAAAATACACAATGAACATTGTTAAATGTTAATACACGATGACATTTTTTTCAAAATACATGTTGAACATTTTCAAAATACTCGATGAATAATTTTTAATGCACCACGTGCTTTTTCAATACAAATTGAACTTTTTGTAATGATTCCTCCGGTGCACCTCCCACTTGATCCCCTCTATCTCCACTTTCGCCTTTTCCAAGTATTGTCTTGATTTCGTCCATAAATAGCTTTCCAGTGGAAACAAAATAAAGAAAAGATTTTTGGAATCGTATGCATCCATTAGTCATCCGTGGGAAAATCGGAGCGAATATCTCGATTTTAATAAAATATACCGGTTTTAAACTTATGTTGGATGTAAAAATAACACTCATCAACAGGCCTCCGTCCTCACCAAGCCAAGGTAAGATATTAGCTAGCTGCCTGGGTGACCCGGGGCGAAGCGATCCAGCTACCCGACCACCACCTCTCCCGGAGCTTTCCCCGAACCACTGCTGCCGCCGGTAGGTGATGTGGTGGCGGCGGACCCTCACGTTCCAAAGGTGGTAGGGCGCCCTAGCTAGGCGAGCACGACAGCTCCTTGGTGGGGCTGCGGTCCGTTGGCACAGGCGGTGAGGCCGACGAGCCACAAGGAGTGCTATTGTGGGCGTCTTCGGGTGGGTGGCAACCGGATCTGGTCGCGCATGGCCGGATCTGGCCTTTCCCATCCACGGCGGCCGGCGTTTCTTTTTGGGGCGCTGGTGGTGGAGCTCATGATGTGGGAGCTACGGCCTATGATGTTGCGTCTGCGCGGTATCGGTTGGGCCTGGCCTCTTAGTTGGATCTGACCTCCCTGTCTTCGGCAATTGTGGTGGAAAGGTGTGCGTCACGACGGCGTAGGACGGCGGCTCTCGGCTGGATCTTGGGTTGGCGGCCTCAGGACGGTGGGTCCACCGTGGTGCTGCAAGCCCGTTCTGGGCGGCGGTGGTGCCGACACCGATGGCAGCCCCTCATGGTGTTGTGGAGGCCGTGGCGCTCCTTTTCCCTTTGGTTTGGTTTGCCATTGTTGATGTTCACAGCAGCCTTGCTCCTACCCTAGGCCAGAGGCGGCGGGGCATAAGGCTCTGGGAAAAAGCCTTGTTCTCTGACGGGGGTCATTTTCATTGATTTTGGTATCTGTGGGCGTCCTCCTTCTCTTCTAAGCATTGTCGAAGAGTACATCTCCACATTGAACTGTGTCCGATCGGCGAGGAGCGGCATTGAAGGCTGACGGCTAGGACGGACCTTCCCCAATGCTCGGCGGGGCGCTTGTGTGCGGGTCTGGGTAAAAGCTTATTGATTTAGGAGGGTTGATGCCGCTGATGGTGGTGTCCTTGGGCGTCGTTTTTCATTCTTAAAGGCGTCTCCAAAGATCTTGCTTACAGTCGCTTCGAATCGTGGTCATGTTAGGTGGTGTTTGGCTGTTTGTGTTGCCGTCGGTGTTGGTCCATGTTGGTTTTCGGCCTTATTTTCCTTATAAACCGTCAATCAGATTTTTTCTCTTCGATGAATTAAATTGAGCTAATCTCTACCTAATAATAAAGCAAATTAGGTTTCTGTCGTACGTCATAAAAAATACCCTCGAAGTTGGCAAGAATTACCCACCAATGCCACCCATAAGTTAAATAAAAAACGATTCATTTTTTTTCCAAATTCGTCGTCGTTATGAGCTATTATATAAAGGTAATACTGCACATACAGCAGAAGCTCAGAGGTGGCGCAGCGGCGCAAGCCTTTTTGTCCTACCGCGGACACCAGGGTTCGAATCCCAGGTTCTACTAATTTTCCAACCGTTTTTGTCAGGCACCTCCCCCTCCCCACCCAGTGTGCGTTCATGGGCCGGCCCAGAGGGCGTGACGCCTATGTTTTTTTTCTTTTCATTGCATTTCGTCTTTTGTCTTTTTTTTTCTCATTTCTTTTTTTGTGTGTTTTTCCTTCTTTAAATTAATTTTAGATTTCCAAATTTCAAAACATTGCAAATTCTTTAAATCATGTTCGAGAAATCATTAAATATTTGTGATTTCAAAAATGTGTGGGACATCATAAAAAATTCGCAGTTTTAAAAATATTAGTGATTTTAGAAGAGTGTTTGCAAATTCTTAAAAATTCAAAATTTCGAATTTTTTTACAGGAAATAAAACTATGTTCACGATTTTATAAAATAATCGTGTATTCAAAACAAATTCATGAATATGACAAAAATGTCCACGAAATTTTAGAAAATATTGAAAAACTCAAAAAAATTGCAAGTTTGTGGTCGATGAGATTTGTTTTAAAAGTTTAAAAGTGTGTCGTGCAATGGCAAACTCATTGCCTTGGGATTTACCATGTCGACTATATTGCGATCACGTGGATATCGCATATGTCAGGGTATTGAGTCATACTTATTTGGCTAGAGTGTAATTCTTTATCCTCAAGTTCTGCAAATATTTCCCCTCTTTTTGTGATGCACCTCCCCTCCCCCAGTGCATTCATGGGCCGGCACGCAGGGCGTGACTCCCCTATTTTTTTCATTTCATCTTTTATATTTTTCTTTTGTTTTCTCATTTCTTTTTTTTTGCTTTCTCCTTTTTTAAATTAATTTGATATTTTTAAATTTCAAAACATTGCAAATTTTGAAAAACATGTTTGAGAAATCATAAAATGTTTGTGAATTCAGAAATGTGTGTGAAATCATAAAATTTTCGTAGTTTCAATAAATATTAGAATTTACAAAACTGTTCGCAAATTATAAAACATGTTCGCAACATCGTGAGTCACTGTGTTAAAATAGAGAACGCTCATATGTCAGGGTATTGAGTCAAACTTATTTGGCTAGCATGTAAATTTTTCTCTCTCATTGCAACGCACGGGCATGTTTGCTAGTCTTTATCTTTACCTCGTTACCTACTAATAAACCAGACATTGCTTCGTCGTCGCTAATTTTGCGAAAAAGTCCCTACGATTTTCGATATTCAACCCGCGGTCCTTTTTAAAGTGGAAAAATGTTTCGACCCAGATCCGACCCGCCCAGGCCGAGTGCCGCCGCTCCCGTACGCCGCCACCACCAGCGCCCGGGGAGCGCCCGACCCCGAGCTCCTTCTCCCCGACCTTCCTCGCGAATCATCCGGCGACCGGCGCTGCCGCCGGCGACTCCCAGGTCACGCCGCCGCTCTCCTTCCTTCTCTCTCTCTCTCTCTCTCTCTCTCTCTCTCTCTCTCTCTCTCTCTCTCTCCAGGAGCTCAGCGCCAATGCCCGGTCCTCGAGCTCACCTTGGAGGTTCGAAAGCCGCCATGGGACGTCCACTGGACAGATCCGGCACCTTCCTCCCAGATCTGCGCGCCCTCCACCTCCTCTACCCGATCTGGCACCGCCCAACCCGCCATGACCTCCACCATGGCGCCCGCCGAGATCCTGTTCTCCGTCGACGCACCGTCGTCGCATGAGGACTTGGACGCCTGGCTCGCTGACAACCTCCCCCAAATCCTACAGAAGGTTCAGGTACAACATCTACTTGATTAATTTCTAAATTCCACTTCTTTTTTGTGCGTGTATATGCAATTGAGGGAGACTCTTGTTGATGATCTTGTGTGCCAAATCTTGCATGAACAGTTGAATGTGTGATACATTGTGTGATCCAGCGACAAAATTCAGTTAGTGCTGCTATGTATCAGTCAAGGGAATGGTGTAGAGAAGAGAGAATGAGGACAATATATACAAAGTGAGTGGGAGAGTGTGAGTGATTAATGAAGGGGTATAGGCTTTGTATTATTACACACAGTACATTTTACAAATAAGTAAGTGGGTAGTGTGCTATCTTTGTTGTGAAAAGGGAAGATTTCTTTCCTGACTCATGTAGTACAGTACTGGTGGATTGATGATCTAAGGATCATATGAATGATTAATGGAGGATAACATAGTATTGTTGTAGAGGTGTCCACAGATGCAGTATTTGAATCTAAACATGTGATACATGAAAGAGCTATTTTGGGTTAGATAATTATTTGGCTTTGGGTACAGAGTAATTATTTTGGTACATGGCTTATGTTGCAGTATGTACAATGTAGCTTAGTCCCAGCAAAAGTGCAAAACCTTGTGTATTTGTTCTGCAATCCTGGTAATGATTTTTTTGCAGATCTAATATTGCAGGTGAATTTGGGCTTGCCGAAATATAGGAGTGTGCTGCGTGCTGCAGCAGGTTTGGATGCGGCAATCAAGACTATGGCTCGGCTTGGGGAGCATCAAGCATCGACTGATCTGAAGAGGCCAAGGTGAGCTTCTCCGATCCAATCCCAATCTGATTCAGGAGAGCATATTCTTAAGGTTGTCATTTCACTTTCTGGATAGGTTAAACTATTATTTGCCCCCATGAAGATGCATTCCTGAGATTCTAAGGGATACCTGTGGAAGGTCTACGATAGCTGATTTTAGAAGATGCATTTATTGGTCCTGGCATTATGGTGTACATAGTCGCTGCTGATGATGAAATACTGGACAAGGACAAGGATAATTAGTTGTTACAGGAACTCTAGCATGAGTATTGTTTATTTGACATTAATTGGATTGGATTACACCTTTTTCTTTGCTTTAACATCAGTATTGCAGTTATCTGGACGGATCACCTGCAAACCATTTTGTGCATATCTCGACGGCGATGAGGTAGCCCTCTGTGTTGTTGTCTCTTGATGTTAGTATTTTTTGGATACGAATTTGCTTTGTGTGATGTTCCTCATGTAGGAATCAGTTTCAATGTGGAGAGGATTAACATTTTGTTTCAGTTCAATTTGTAGGCCTTACTGTCTGCAAATTCTTAACATACTTTCATCATATGTGCATCCATAACAAATACTTTGATCGGAATCATAGACTGCTCCAAGATTACGTCAGTTGCGTAAGTGCCTAGCTCCAGTTGTTGACATAGAGGACTAGAATTGTCACATGTGTAGTTATGTTTTACCAATGCTACAGAGTATCTAGCAGATAGTAATTTTCTACATAACCTGGAATGTTCTTCTGAACTGTAATTTTGAATGAGCCATTATCTGATATTTAAATCTAGCCAAAAATGATCATGACTGGTATAACACATTCTCAGAATGCTACACGTTCAGTGCATGGCTTCAAATTGCAGCCTCCAACTTGAACATATATAGAATTTGCATGTCAAAAGAGGGGAGGCTGATGGCTATAAAAATTAGAGCTTCGGAGTGGTTTTCACACCCCGTTCGCTAAACTCTTTGTATAGTTGCCGCTGAAATCCTCTTTCCAAATTCAAGGACATCAAGCATCCCATCCTCAACTGATTATGCTTTATGCAGGTTGGGACTTTTGCTCTAGGGAGACAGTTAAAGCAGGGGTCATGGCTACCATATCCAGCCTATATTGTACAAGAAACTTATCCTATTGAAGTGTTGATACTGTCAAGAATAGTATTGCTTCCATGCAGACTAAAAAAATCTTTTCCAGTGCATGTAGTTGACCTCCTTTCTATGTATTTCTGAAACTGCAAATTTTTTCTTACTTTTAAATCAAGAATTGGTGTATAACAAAAAGTGCTTTCATTATTTTTCCAAGGAAAATTGTAATTGATATTTTTAGAAAGGAAGCATGAAGAAGTTGCGAACAACACATAAACTTCAGATTAACACTCCAAAAGCAGATTACTATTGATTGACGACTTTGAAATAGCTTAACTTTATCTAAGGAGGTCACTGGATTTGAGGGGTCATAGCGCGGACACATTAAAGTCGATTTTGCTGCAGGTTTCTTTGCCCTTCTGTGGTAGGCAAATATTTTTAGTGGGCTACAGTTCATATGATTTCTTCAACTGTAACTCGAGTACTGTTCATATTTGTTTTACTTTTTGTTATTCATGGCAACTATCAGTTTGTGCCTGGCAGATTGGTGAGACGGCTCTCCACCTTAGACCATCGCCACAACCATAGGAGGGGGCTGCCTTTACTCCATGTCGCTCCACAACGGTGCGAGACACACTGAAGCATCCGCCATACCATCGGGGCCACTGCCTCAGTGCTAGATGCTAACCGGGAACCATTGGTGTTCCCCAAACTCATTAGCGTCGGATGTTGCCACTGGCGCCATGAATGTCCTCGTGTGATGGCCGCTGCCCTCGCCCCAGACATAAATACTTTTTGTGATGTAAGCGAGTGTCCCAGCTTACACGCGCGGTGGCGACGCCCGTAAAGATGCACCCTTTCCCTGTAATTATCAGCGGAAAGCAATCGTCGTTTCGCGGGGATGCTGCATCCAGCAAGTGTGGATGAGACATGAGTGGCACCCACCATCATTACAGGGCCCCATGATTACAAGTCGATGCATGGAGGGGCTTGTGAAAATGAGGTGCTATGGTGTGATGACCAAGCTCAACGCCTCACATTAGACGTGTATAGATGGACAAAGTAACAACGTTGATGGTGGCAAAGAGGAAAAGTGGACTTCAACAAAGTTTCCAAAATTTAAAACAATGAGAAATTTGAAATAAAATGTTTAATAAATTAAAAAAATTGTGGATTTAAAAAATGTTTGCGTTTTCGTAAAAAAATGTTAACTTATTAAAAAAATTCGAAATATTGAAAAAAATGCGCGCGAAATAGAAAAATTCATGATTTTCAGAAAGTTCGTGTATTTTTTTAATGAAATTGAACAAATTCTGCCAATTCAAAAAATGTTCAAGAATGAAAAAATATCCTAAAAATTCAAAGACTGTTCGTGACTTACAAAATAGTTTATTCATTCAAAAAATGTTCACAAATTCAAAAAATTATCACGCATTTCAAATATGTTCGTTAATATGCAGAAAAATGTCCGTGGATTCTAGAAATGTTCACTGATTCAAGAAAATGTTTTCAGAAAAATGTTCACAATTAAAAAAAATGTTTGCAAATCGTATAAAATGTTCATGAATTAAGAAAGTTCTTGATTTTAAAATTTTTTTGAAAAATTGTAAAAGTGTACATTAATATAAAAACTGTTCACAATTAAAAATATGTTCATGATTTTTTTCATGATTTCATGAAATCGAGAGTGATAACGTACCTCGGTGATGCAGCAAAATGTGGTCATGACCATTAAATATTATGAAATATTTTTTTCCCGTTGCAACGCACGGGCCTTTTCCTAGTATTAGCTAGCTTCTTCAAACACACGTGCATGCATGCACTCGATGTATGCATGTATGTTTGCCAAACGTACATACGTATGTACGCATCTCTTCAATCCAAACGTTGTACACATGGCCTATGTATGTGTACTGCCACGTCAGCAACCATGACGATGAACAAAGCAAGGCACAACCATTCTGTCAAAAAAAAAAGCAATGCACAACCAAATGAGTCTGGCCGAGGCACTGGTTGGCATATTAGACAACTTCATGATTAATTTCAATAGATAATTCGTGACTAGAATAGTAATTAGTATGCAACAGCCTGACATACTAGATGAACCAGAAAACATGCACAACAACATCGCACGTGTAACAATAACTACAAATAGTGACATGAACAAATCACGATGACATACTGTTCGTTAGTAGTCGTAGCTGCTGCGGGAGCAACGTTGTTGATGACGAGGTTGGTGACGACCAGATGAAGACGGTGTTGAAGGCGATGATGTGTAGCACCACCTGACTTGGACGGGAGATTACCCGTGGTATTTTGGAACACTGGTTTTGTTTTTTTGCCACGTCTTCCACGAGTGTGATCTCATGATGAAAATTTGCAAACACTTAGAACATTTGCCAAACTACACCACAAAAAAAGAAATCAGATTTTTTGAACTTATTTGAATTTTTTACGGAATTACTGTTCATCCAGGCTCAAATGAGCTTGAGCTCAAAATGATACTTTCCCCTCGACCCCTGATTCCATTGGGAATGAATATAGACATGCATCATCATTTGCTCGCCTGGGTCGGCCTGTGGGTGGGTGGTCCTCATTTGCAAAACATTTGCAACCGGAAAAATCGAGAGCAACTAACTAACGGGTACCCTTTCGGGGATACCAAGCAGACATGTTTGGTTGCTAGGAGGCCTTGTGCAATGCAAGGTGCTTAGGCGAGGTGCTTGGAGAAATAAATCAGGTTTCCTTAAGCACGGTGCTTATTTGTACATGGTAGATGCTTAATTAGGGGTCTCTTATGTAAAAATAGGCACCTGTACTTCAAAAAAACCGGGTATATTTTTCTAAGCACCTCCCTAAGCACCTAGCATTGTACAAGGCCGGAGGGCGCCACTTGCTGCGCCCAGCAGTCGTGTGATGGGCGCAACCCACGGGAACACTTTGTTTTTCTGTTTCGCATGCATTTTCAGTTTTTATATTTTCTTTGACTTTTCGGCTTTTGTTTGGTTTTTCTTAGGCTTTGGTTGATTTTTTCCCAGGAAGCATCGATTTTCTGTGAGAAGCATAACCTTAGCTTTTACGAGACACATAATTTTGCTTTCACAAGAAATACAACCTGTGCTTTCACGAGAAACACAGTTGTGCTCCCCTTCAAAAAAGGAAATTACAACCTATGCTTCAGTGAGAGGCACAACTGTGTACGCGAGCCCCCGAAAGGCAAAAGCATATTACGTGATTTTAAAATACGCAACTGTGCTTAAGGCCTCCTTTCCCCCCTATATTTTTTTGGTTTTGGTTTTCTGTTTTTTTTTGGAATTTTGTCCGCTCAAACCTTTTAAGTGAGATCTTATTTCAATGATCTCAACGCGAGAATTCCAGCGATGAAAACGGTTTAGAATTAAGACGCACTATTCAAGAGATAAATCGTTCTGAAATACCGAATCTGAAAAAAAAACTCCTAATGATGCAATGCATCACTTGTGCGCATCAGAGACGGTGAGGAGTGACCTTTGCAAGAGGTAACCCTTAACTTGTGATTTTAGGGAAAATCGTATTTAACACCCGCAGGCGTCAATAAGATGGCCCTGACAACAAATATTGCGAGGGAAATTCGGCCGGCCAGCCGGAAATGCAGTTTTTGTTCGCTAAGCCTGAGCTCATGTACATTTCGGTTTTATTTTGGTCATTTTGTTCCGGTTTCCTTTCTGTGTTGTATTTTGTTCGGTTTTTCATTTCTGTTAGTTTGTCGTTTTCGTTTTCTCTTTTGACATTTTCTTGTTTTTCTTTTTCTCTTTTCTCCTTTTCCTTTTTCCATATTATTTTTAAAAATACACGATGAACATTGTTAATACACAATGACATTTTTTTTTCAAAATACACATTGAACATTTTGTTGGGGAACGTAGTAATTTTAAAAAATTTCCTACGCACACGCAAGATCATGGTGATGATATAGCAACGAGGGGAGAGTGTTGTCTACGTACCCTCGTAGACCGAAGCGGAAGCATTGACACAACGTAGAGGAAGTAGTCGTACGTCCTCTCGGTCCGACCGATCCAAGCACCGTTACTCCGGCACCTCCGAGTTCTTGACACGCGTACAGCTCGATGACGCACCCTTGATCTCCAATCCAGTAGAGACTACG
Source organism: Aegilops speltoides (assembly GCA_021437245.1). Lineage (NCBI taxonomy): Eukaryota > Viridiplantae > Streptophyta > Magnoliopsida > Poales > Poaceae > Aegilops > Aegilops speltoides. The sequence continues at coordinate 61,474,505 of CM038142.1, forward strand.
AGGGGGAGTTCCGTCAGCACGACGGCGTGGTGACGATCTTGATGTTCTCCTGTCGCAGGGCTTCGCCTAAGCACCGCTACAATATGATCGAGGTGTAATATCGTGGAGGGGCACCGACACGGCTAAGGAATGATCAATGATCAACTTGTGTGTCTAGGGTGCCCCCTACCCCGTATATAAAGGAGGAGGAGGAGGTGGCCGTCAAGGAGGGGCGCCATAGGAGGAGGAAACCTACTCCAAGTAGGTTTCCCTCTTTTCCTAATCCAACTTGGAGGGAAGGAAGGAGTACTAGTAGTAGGAAGGAAGAGGGGAAGGAGAAGGAAAGGGGGCCGCCCCCTCCCCAATTCGGATTGGGCTTGGTGGGCGCGCCTCCCTTGTTCCTTCTCCTTCCTTCCACTTGGGCCCAATAAGGCCCATATACTTACGGGGGTTCGGTAACCTCCGAACTCAGATATTCCCAAACTCTCCGGAACTTTTCGGTGTCCAAATATATCCGTCAATATATCAATCTTTATGTCTCGACCATTTCGAGACTCCTCGTCATGTCCGTGATCACATCGGGACTCGAACAACCTTCGTACATCAAAATACATAAACTCATAATATAACATCATCGAAACCTTAAGCGTGCGGACCCTACGGTTCGAGAACAATGTAGACATGACCGAGACACGTCTCGGTCAATAACCAATAGCGGGACCGGATGCCCATATTGGTTCCTACATATTCTACGAAGATCTTTATCGGTCAAACCGCATAACAACATACTTTGTTCCCTTTGGCATCGGTATGTTACTTGCCCGAGATTTGATCGTCGGTATCCAATACCTAGTTCAATCTCGTTACGGCAAGTCTCTTTACTCGCTCAATCGTCATCTCATAACTAACTCATTAGTTACATGCTTGCAAGGCTTAGGTGATGAGTATTACCGAGAGGGCCCAGAGATACCTCTCCGACAATCGGAGTGACAAATCCTAATCTCAATTATGCCAACTCAACATGTACCTTCGAAACACTGTAGTACTCCTTTATAATCACCCGATTCGTTGTGACGTTTGGTAGTACCCAAAGTGTTCCTCCGTAAACGGAGTTACACAATTCTCATAGTTACTGAGGAACATGTATAAGTCATGAAGGAAGCAATAGCGAGAATACTAAGCGATCAAGTGCTAAGCTAACGGATGGGTCATGTCAATCACATCATTCTCCTAATGATGTGATCCCATTTAATCAAATGACAACACATGTCTATGGTTAGGAAACATAGCCATCTTTGATTAATGAGCTAGTCAAGTAGAGGCATACTAGTGACTATATGTTTGTCTATGTATTCACACATGTATCATGTTTCCGGTTAATACAATTCTAGCATGAATAATAAACATTTATCATGATATGAGGAAATAAATAATAACTTTATTATTGCCTCTAGGGCATATTTCCTTCAGTCTCCCACTTGCACTAGAGTCAATAATCTAGATTACATAGTAATGATTCTAACACCCATGGAGTCTTGGTGCTGATCATGTTTTGCTCGTGAGAGAGGCTTAGTCAACGGTCGCAACATTCAGATCCGTATGTATCTTGCAAATCTCTATGTCTCCCACTTGGACTTGGTCCCGAATGGAATTGAAGCGTCTCTTGATGTGCTTGGTCCTCTTGTGAAATCTGGATTCCTTTGCCAAGGCAATTGCACCAGTATTGTCACAGAAGATCTTCATTGGTCCCGATGCACTAGGTATGACACCTAGATCGGAAATGAACTCCTTCATCCAGACTCCTTCATTTGCTGCTTGAAGCAGCTATGTACTCCGCTTCACATGTAGATCCCTTCACGACGCTTTGTTTAGAATCGCACCAACTCACAGCTCCACCGCTTAATATAAACACGATCCGTGTGCGATTTAGAATCGTCCGGATCGTGTCAAAGCTTGCATCGACGTAACCATTTACGACTAGCTCTTTGTCACCTCCATATCGAGAAACCTATCCTTAGTCCTTTTCGTATTTCAGATGTTCTTGACCGCTGTCCGATGATCCACTCTGGATTACTTTGGTACCTACCGCCAAGCTTATTGCTAAGCATCGTCGGTCGGTACACAACATTGCATACATGATAGAGCCTATGGTGAAGCATAGGAACACCTTTCATTTCTCTCTATCTTCTGCTGTGGTCGGGCATTGAGTTTGACTCAACTTCACACCTTGTAGCACAGGCAAGAATCCTTTCTTTGCCTGATCCATTTTGAACTTTTTCAAAATTTTGTCAAGGTATGTGCTTTGTGAAAGTCCTATTAAGCGTCTTGATCTATCTCTATAGATCTTGATGCCCAATATGTAAGCAGCTTCACCGATGTCTTTCATTGAAAAACTTTTATTCAAGTATCCCTTTATGCTATCCAGAAATTCTATATCATTTCCAATTAATAATATGTCATCAACATATAAAACTAGAAATGCTCTGAGCTCCCACTCACTTTCTTGTAAATACAAAGCTTCTCCAAAAGTGCATATAAAACCATATGCTTTGATCACACTTTGTCAAAGCGTTTATTCCAACTCCGAGATGCTTGCACCAGTCCATAAATGGAACGCTGGAGCTTGCACACTTTGTCAAGCACCTTTTGGATCAATAAAACCTTCAGCTGCATCATATACAACTCTTCTTCTAGAAATCCATTCAAGAATGCAGTCTTGACATCCATTTGCCAAATTTCATAATCATGAAATGCAGCAATAGCCAACATGATTCGGACGGACTTAAGCATCGCCACGGGTGAGAAAGTCTCATCGTAGTCAACCCCTTGAACTTGTCGAAAACCTTTTGCAACAAGTCGAGCTTTGTAGACGATAACATTACCATCAGCGTCGGTCTTCTTCTTAAAATCCATTTATTCTCAATGGCTTGCCGATCATCGGCAAGTCAACCAAAGTCCATAGTTTGTTTTCATACATGGATCCCATCTCGATTTCATGGCCTCTAGCCATTTTGCGGAATCTGGGCTCATCATCGCTTCCTCATAGTTCGTAGGTTCATCATGGTCAAGTAACATGACTTCCGAATAGGATTTCCGTACCACTCAGTGCGGATCTTACTCTAGTAGACCCACGAGGTTCAAGAGAAACTTGATCTCAAGATTCATGATCAATATCATTAGAATCCTCACTAATTGGTGTAGTTGTCACAAGAACCGGTTCTTGTGATGAACTACTTTCCAATAAGGGAGTAGATCTGATTATCTCATCAAGTTCTACTTTCCTCCCACTCACTTCTTTCGAGAGAAATTCCTTCTCTAGAAAGGATCCGAATTTAGCAACGAAAATCTTGCCCTCAGATCTGTGATAGAAGGTGTACCCAATAGTCTCCTTTGGGTATCCTATGAAGACACATTTCTCCGATTTGGGTTCGAGCTTATCTGGTTGAAGTTTCTTCACATAAGCATCGCAACCCCAAACTTTAAGAAACGACAACTTTGGTTTCTTGCCAAACCACAGTTCATAAGGCGTCGTCTCAACGGATTTTGATGGTGCCCTATTTAACGTGAATGCGGCCGTCTCTAAAGCATAACCCCAAAACGATAGTGGTAAATCGGTAAGAGACATCATAGATCGCACCATATCAAGTAAAGTACGATTACGATGTTCGGACACACCATTTCGTTGTGGTGTTCCAGGTGGCGTGAGTTGCGAAACTATTCCACATTGTTTCAAATGTAAACCAAACTCGTAACTCAAATATTCTCCTCCACGATCAGATCGTAGAAACTTTATTTTCTTGTTACGATGATTTTCTACTTCACTCTGAAATTCTTTGAACTTTTCAAATGTTTCAGACTTGTGTTTCATCAAGTAGATATACCCATATCTGCTCAAATCATCTGTGAAGGTGAGAAAATAACGATATCCGCCACGAGCCTCAACATTCATCGGGCCACATACATACAGTATGTATGATTTCCAACAAATCTGTTGCTCTCTCCATAGATCCGGAGAATGGTGTTTTGGTCATCTTGCCCATGAGGCACGGTTCGCAAGTACCAAGTGATTCATAATCAAGTGATTCCGAAGTCCATCAAGATGGAGTTTCTTCATCGTTTTACATCGATATGACCTAAACGGCAAGTGCCACAAATATGTTGCACTATCATTATCAACTCTGCATCTTTTGGCTTCAACATTATGAATATGTGTATCACTACTATCGAGATTCAATAAAATAGACCACTCTTCAAGGGTGCATGACCATAAAAGATATTACTCATATAAATAGAACAACCATTATTCTCGATTTAAATGAATAACCGTCTCGCATCAAACAAGATCCAGATATAATGTTCATGCTCAACGCAGCACCAAATAACAATTATTCAGGTCTAAAACTAATCCCGATGGTAGATGTAGAGGTAGCGTGCCGATCGCGATCACATCGACTTTGGAACCATTTCCCACGCGCATCGTCACCTCGTCCTTAGCTAATCTTCGCTTAATCCGTAGTCCTGTTTGAGTTGCAAATGTTAGCAATGTAACCAGTATCAAATATCCAGTGCTCTGCGAGCATTAGTAAGGTACACATCAATAACATGTATATCACATATACCTTTGTTCACTTTGCCATCCTTCTTATCGCCAAATACTTGGGGCAGTTCCGCTTCGATGTCGATCGCTTGCTTGCAGAGAAGCACTCGATTTCAGGCTTAGGTCCGGACTTGGGTTTCTTCTCTTGAGCAGCAACTTGTTTGCTGTTCTTTTGAAGTTCCTTCTTCTTCCCTTTGCCCTTCTTCTTGAAACTAGTGCTCTTGTTGACCATCAACACTTGATGCTCCTTCTTGATTTCTACCTCCATGCTTTCGGCATCGCCAAGAGCTCGAATAGTCTTGTTCATCCCTTGCATATTATAGTTCATCACAAAGCTCTTGTAGCTTGGTGGAAGTGATTGGAGAATTCATCAATGACGCTATCATCCGGAAGATTAACTCCCGCTTGAATCAAGTGATTATTATACCCGGACATTTTGAGTATATGTTCACTTGTGAACTGTTCTCCTCCATCTTGCAGCTGTAGAACTTATTGGAGACTTCATATCTCTCAATCCGGGCATTTGCTTGAAATATTAACTTCAACTCTGGAACATCTCATATGCTCCATGACGCTCAAAACATCGTTGAAGACCCGGTTCTAAGCCGTAAAGCATGGCACACTAAACTATAGAGTAGTCATCGCTTTGCTCGCCAGACGTTCTTAACGTCGTCGGCCAGCATCAAGAAGCAGTTCGGCACCCAGCGGTGCTTCGGGGACGTAACTCTTTCATGCAGCAATGAGGATAATCCTCGTGTTACGGACCCGATCCGTGTAATTGCTACCATCATCTTTCAACTTTGCTTTCTCAAGGAATGCATTAAAATTCAACGGAACAACAACACGAGCCATCTATCTACAAACAAACATAGACAAGCAAAATACTATCGGTACTAAGTTCATGATAAATTTAAGTTCAATTAATCATATTACTAAAGAACTCCCACTTAGCAGACATCTCTCTAGTCATCTAAGTGATTACGTGATCCAAATCAACTAAACCATGTCCGATCATCACGTGAGATGGAGTAGTTTCAATGGTGAACATCTCTATGTTGATCATATCTACTATATGATTCACGCCGACCTTTCGGTCTCCGTGTTCGAGGCCATATCTGTATATGCTAGGCTCGTCAAGTATAACTTGAGTATTCGCGTGTGCAACTGTTTTGCACCCGTTGTATTTGAACGTAGAGCCTATCACACCCGATCATCACGTGGTGTCTCAAAGACGAAGAACTTTCATAACGGTGCATACTCGGGAGAACACTTCTTGATAATTAGTGAGAGATCATCTTAAAATGCTACCGTCAATCAAAGCAAGATAAGATGCATAAAGGATAAACATCACATGCAATCAATATAAGTGATATGATATGGCCATCATCATCTTGTGCTTGTGATTCCATCTTCAAGCACCGTCGTGATCACCATCGCCACCGGCGCGACACCTTGATCTCCATCGTAGCATCGTTGTCGTTACGCCATCTATTGCTTCTACGACTATCGCTACCGCTTTGTGATAAAGTAAAGCAATTACTGAGGCGCTTGCCTTTCATACAATAAAGCGACAACCATATGGCTCCCGCCGATTGCCGATAACCGGTTACAAAACATGATCATCTCATACAATAAAATATAGCATCACATCTTGACCATATCACATCACAACATGCCCTGCAAAAACAAGTTAGACGTCCTCTACTTTGTTGTTGCAAATTTTACGTGGCTGCTACGGGCTTAGCAAGAACCGTTCTTACCTACGCATCAAAACCACAACGATAGTTTGTCAAATAGACTCCGTTTAACCTTCACAAGGACGGGCGTAGCCACACTCGGTTCAACTAAAGTTGGAGAAACAGACACCGCTAGTCACCGTGTGCAAAGCACGGCGGTAAAACCAGTCTCGCGTAAGCCTACGCGTAATGTCGGTCCGGGCCGCTTCATCCAACAATACCGCTGAACCAAAGTATGACATGCTGGTAGGAAGTATGACTTATATCGTCCACAACTCACTTGTGTTCTACTCGTGCATATAACATCAACGCATAAAACCTAGGCTCTAATACCACTGTTGGGGAACGTAGTAATTTCAAAAAATTTCCTACGCACATTCAAGATCATGGTGATGATATAGCAGCAAGGGGAGAGTGTTGTCTACGTACCCTCGTAGACCGAAGCGGAAGCGTTGACACAACGTAGAGGAAGTAGTCGTACGTCCTCTCGGTCCGACCGATCCAAGCACCGTTACTCCGGCACCTCCGAGTTCTTGACACGCGTACAGCTCGATGACGCACCCTTGATCTCCAATCCAGAGAGACTACGAGGGGAGTTCCGTCAAGACGACGGCGTGCAGGACGATCTTGATGTTCTCCTGTCGCAGGGCTTCGCCTAAGCACCGCTACAATATGATCGAGGTGTAATATCATGGAGGGAGCACCGCACACGGCTAAGGAACGATCAATGATCAACTTTTGTGCTCTAGGGTGCCCTCCTACCCCCGTATATAAAGGAGGGAGGGAGGAGGTGGCCGGCCCAAGGAGGGGGCGCGCCATAGGAGGAGGAAACCTACTCCAAGTAGGTTTCCCCTCTTTTTCCTAATCCAACTTGGAGGGGGAAGGAAGGAGTACTAGTAGTAGGAAGGAAGAGGGGGAAGGAGAAAGGAAAGGGGGGGCCGGCCCCCCTCCCCAATTCAGATTGGGCTTGGGGGGGCGCGCCCCCCTCCCTTGTTCCTTCTCCCTTCCTTCCACTTGGGCCCAATAAGGCCCATATACTTACCGGGGGGTTCCGGTAACCTCCCGGAGCTCCGGTATATTCCCAAACTCTCCCGGAACCTTTCCGGTGTCCAAATATATCCGTCCAATATATCAATCTTTATGTCTCGACCATTTCGAGACTCCTCGTCATGTCCGTGATCACATCCGGGACTCAACAACCTTCGTACATCAAAATACATAAACTCATAATATAAGCATCATCGAAACCTTAAGCGTGCGGACCCTACGGTTCGAGAACAATGTAGACATGACCGAGACACGTCTCTGGTCAATAACCAATAGCGGGACCTAGATGCCCATATTGGTTCCTACATATTCTACGAAGATCTTTATCGGTCAAACCGCATAACAACATACTTTGTTCCTTTGTCATCGGTATGTTACTTGCCCGAGATTTGATCGTCGGTATCCAATACCTAGTTCAATCTCGTTACGGCAAGTCTCTTTACTCGCTCGTAATATGTCATCTCATAACTAACTCATTACTTACATGCTTGCAAGGCTTAGGTGATGAGTATTACCGAGAGGGCCAGAGATACCTCTCCGACAATCGGAGTGACAAATCCTAATCTTGAATTATGCCAACTCAACATGTACCTTGGAAACACCTGTAGTACTCCTTTATAATCACCCGATTACGTTGTGACGTTTGGTAGTACCAAAGTGTTCCTCCGTAAACGGAGTTACACAATTCTCATAGTTACGAGGAACATGTATAAGTCATGAAGGAAGCAATAGCGAGAATACTAAACGATCAAGTGCTAAGCTAACGGATGGGTCATGTCAATCACATCATTCTACTAATGATGTGATCCCATTTAATCAAATGACAACACATGTCTATGGTTAGGAAACATAACCATCTTTGATTAATGAGCTAGTCAAGTAGAGGCATACTAGTGACTATATGTTTGTCTATGTATTCACACATGTATCATGTTTCCGGTTAATACAATTCTAGCATGAATAATAAACATTTATCATGATATGAGGAAATAAATAATAACTTTATTATTGCCTCTAGGGCATATTTCCTTCACATTTTGAAAATACTTGATGAATATTTTTTTAATGGACCATGAGCTTTATCAATACAAATTGAACTTTTTGTAATGATTCCTCTGGTGCGTCTCCCACTTGATCCCCTCTATCTCTACTTTCGTCTTTTCCAAGTATTGTCTTGATTTCGTCCATAAATAGCTTTCCTGTGAAAACAAACTAAAGAAAAGGTTTTTGGAATCGTATGCATCCATTAGTCATTCGTGGGAAAATCGAAGCGAATATCTCGGTTTTAATAAAATATACCGATTTTAAACTTAGGTTGGACGTAAAAATAACACTCATCAACAGGCCTCCGCCCTCACCAAGCCAAGGTAAGATATTAGCTAGCTGCCTGGGTGACCCGCGGGCGAAGCGATCCAGCTACCCGACCACCACCTCTCCCGGTGCTTTCCCCAAACCGCTGCTGCCGCCGGTAGGTGATGTGGTGGCGGCGGCCCCCTCACGTTCCAAAGGTGGTAGGGCGCCCTAGCTAGGTGAGCACGGCAGCTCCTTCGTGGGGCTGCGGTCCGTTGGCACCGGCGGTGAGGCCGATGAGCCACGGGGAGTGCTGTTGTGGGCGTCTTCGGGTGGGTGGCAACCGGATCTGGTCGCGCATGGCCGCATCTGGCCTTTCCCGTCCACAGTGGCCGGCGTTTCTTTTTGGGGCGCCGGTGGTGGAGGTTGTGTTGTGGGAGCTACGGCCTACGATGTTGCGTGTGCGCGGTATTGGCTGGGCCTGGCCTCCACTACTAGGGAAAAGCCTAGCAGCAACGCGGGTTTTGGGCCTATCAGTAGCGCGGGTAGGAGCGCTACTGATAAGGCGCTACAGCTAATGCTTAGCAATAGCGCGTCTTGACCCACGCTACTGCTAAATTGACTTAGTAGCAGCGCTTCTTCAGAACATCGCTACTGGTAATGAGTAGTAGCGCTTCTCCTCACCCGCGCTACTACTATTATTTTAGTATTTTATTTCTTTTCTTTTTTATGTTGTATTCATACACCTTTACACAAGTTTTCATACAACAGGAATTTAGAGATTGTTTTTACATCATAATGAGTTATTACATCATGGGGTGAAAGAACCGTGGACTAGTTTCAAGTGGATGTCCATCCACTTGAAACTAATCCGCGGTTCTTTCACCCAATGATATAATATCATCATCATCATCATCATCATATCATTAACAACTTAGCATCATAATACATCATTGTCATATAACACCTCCTCAAGATCATCGTTTTCATCATTGACATCACATAACACCTCCTCAAGATCATCATTATCAACTCTAACACATTACCACATAATAAACATATTGTACCTCATAGGACCTATTACATTCGATTAAGACCTACTACATTTTCTAAGGTAAAATAGCAAAAAACAGGATAGCCCCTGGCTCTCCATTATGGAGAATGGAGATTAGCCTGTCTCCAATTCTTGCCTTTCGCTGAATGTTACTTCCAAGAACCTCCTTGCGAATGTCCATACATTTTTTCCATTCTTTGATGATCATGTGTTCACGGGTTTTAGAAATCCGATATGCACAGGTGAGCTCCGTCGATTTACCTGGCAGTATGTTCAGAACTGAGAGGCGACCATGCAGAGACATTAGATGAGGCACACAATCCATTAGGAGTTTCTATTGAAAAACATAATAATAACTTCGTATTTAGCAATGATGTACTAGTTTTAGAAGTATGCAAAAGATGCACGGATGTCGTAACAGCAAAAATCTTACCAGGGTATCTCCAGAGAAGTTATCGTGGTTCAACACATGCACTAGTGGCACGTATTCATCATAATTTGGAGGAGTTCGATAATAGTCATTGTAATTCTCAAGAAGAGTACAAAATGCGATCAGATGATTTTTCTCCTTATACATTAATTCGGTGCCATCGGTGTCGTGGGTTTTATCTACCATCTTCCGCACAGTCTTTGAAGAATCAAAATAAGCTGTCAATGGAAATAAGCTATCAACTATTTTGAAATAAACAATATAAATTAGTTAATAACTATGTTTGAGAAACTCACATAGCGGTACAATCGGAAGCGTATCAATAAGGACCCAAATGTCCATATTGTCTTCCTCGCTGTCAGGATCACCAAGAACCATGGTGACAATCATACCCTCATAAAAACCATACATTTTGCAAAGTGCTTCCCAATTTTGGCAACCAAAATGGGTTACGCTCTGAGCATTGCACAGATTTACTTCAAAATCCATATCATGATGAGTCCTTAGGTGTATTTTCTTTGTTTCGAAATTTTCATGGTCTTCAAAACCCATCCTCTCCAAGACATAGCGTCTTGCATGGCATGGGATAAGCTAGTCGAATTGTAATATATGAAAATTAGACGTTGAGATAGTTGAAGTCATGCTTAATTACGAAAAAAACACTTGTAGTTGTTGCGTACCGTTTCACAATCGAAGGTCTCCTCGAGCTTAATGTTGAAGTGCCGATCTTCGTCCAGCCGAACGAACCTGTCGCACATACCTCGATCGTCGTGGCACCAGCTACACTCCCCCGGGAGACCGTCGTCGTCCGAGTACGACATTTCCTACAATCATAATTCAAAGATTAAACTTGTACATATTCTAGCACAAGTCATGCCAGAATTCACAACAAAATCCGGCATGACCTTTGCTAAAAAAGGACATATCGAGCGCCTGAAATTTGCCGGAACGGAAATTAATCAACACTCCGGCAAAACATAGGCCACTCGGAGATGTAAACTGAACATGAACGGCCACTTGGGCAACCACATATCCTATTTGAGCAACAACACAAGATATACAAGGATATTTGGCTGGTCTCACCTCGATGTCGGAGGGGGTCGGTGGTCGGGACGACGGCGGGGATGTCGGAGGGGTCGATGGCGGGACGACGGAGGTCACTGAAACCATATAAGTTATCACTAATACATCCCGAATAATTGCTTAAACTAAAAATAACAACAAAATGACATGTTCAACTAGTTTTATTAATTCAACTAGTTCTTACTAAATATAAACTTACTATAAATAAAAAAACTAGTTCTTTCTAAAAATAAAGTAGTTCAACTAGTTATATTAATTATCTTACTAAAAATAGATTAGTTCTGTTAATTCAACTAGTTCAACTAGTTTATTAATTTACTTACTAAACTAGTTCAACTACAACTAAAGTAGTTCAACTACCACTACTACTACTAAAAATCTAGTACTAACTAAGCAACATCTAGTACTAGCTAACCCTAAATTAACATCTACTACTACTAAATCTAGTACTAACTAGTGGCAGGGGTGGGGGGCGACGGAGAGGTAGCTAGGGGCGGCGAGATCGAGGGCGGTGGGAGGAGGGCTGCCGGCGGAGGAAGGAGGAGGGGCGGCCGCAAGTGGAGGGAGGAGGGCGGCGGTGGAGGAAGGAGGGGCGGCCGCAGGCGGAGGGAGGATGTGCAAGGAGGATGGAGGAGGGACGGAAGGAGGGGAGTACCTCGGCGGCGGACGGACGAAGGCGGCGGCGGCGGCGACGCATGACGACGGTGATGACGCGGGCGAGAGTGAGAGTGTGAGTGAGAGGGCCGGTCGTGCACGTGGGGATAAGGTAGGGATAGTTGTAGCGCGTTTGCCAAAACGCGCTACAGCTAACCTGAATAGCAGTAACGCTATTTAGTAAAGTGCGCTACTGCTATAACTAGCGGGGGGCGAGGTCAAGGCAACTATAGCAGTAGCGCTGTATGCGGTGGACGCGCCATCGCTATTTTTCTGTCGGCCGCTGCGTTTTGGCGACTTCTACGCGCTGCTAAATAGCAGTAGCGTGGTATTTTGAAGAGCGCTGCTGGTAAGATTCTGTGTATAGCCTTTTCCCTAGTAGTGCTCTTAGTTGGATCTGACCTCCCCATCTCCGGCAATTGTGGTGGCAAGGCATGCGTCACAACGGCGGCTCTCGGCTGGATCTTGGGTTGGCGGCCTCAGGACGGTGGGTCCACAGTGGTGCCGCAAGCCCGTTCTGGGCGACGGTGGTGCCGACACCGATGGCAGCCCCTCATGGTGTTGTGGAGGCCGTGACGCTCCTTTCCCTTTGTTTGGTTCGCCGTTGTTGATGTTCACAGCGGCCTGGCTCCTACCCTAGGTCAGAGGTGGTGAGGCATAAGGCTCTGGGCAAAAGCCATGTTCTCTGACGAGGGTCATTGTCATTGATTTTGGCGTCTGTGGGCGTCCTCCTTCTCTCAGAAGCTTTGTCGAAGAGTACATCTCCACATTGAACTGTGGCCGATCGGCGAGGAGCGGCATTGAAGGCTGAAGGCTAGGACGGACCTTCCCCAATGTTTGGCTGGGCGGTTGTGCACGGGTCTGGGCAAAAGCTTATTGATTTAGGAGGGTTGATGCCAGTGATGGTGGTGTCCTTGGGCGTCGTTTTTCATTCTTAAAGGCGTCTCCAAAGATCTTGCTTACAGTCGCTTCGGATCGTGGTCATGTTAGGTGGTGTTTGGCTGTTTGTGTTGCCGTCGGTGTTGGTCCATGTTGGTTTTCGGCCTTATTTTCCTTACAAACTGGTCAATCTGTATTTTTTTCTCTTTCGATGAATTCATCGGAGCTCCTGCCTTGGTCGCAAAAAAGATATTAGCTAGCTTCTTCAAACACACGTGCATGCATGCACTCGATGTATGCATGTATGTTTGCCAAACGTACATACGTACATACGCATTTCTTCAATCCAAACGTTGTACACATGGCCTATGTATGTGTACTGGCGTACTGCCACGTCAGCGACCATGACGACGAACAAAGCAAGGCACAACCATTCTATCAAAAAAAAGCAAGGCACATCCTAATGAGTCCGTCCGAGGCAAGTGTTGGCATATTAGACAACTTCATGATTAATTTCAATAGATAATTCATGACTAGAATAGTAATTAGTATGCAACAGCCTAACATACGAGATGAACCAGAAAACATGCACAACAACATCACACGTGTAACAATAACTACAAATAGAGACATGAACAAATCACGATGACATACTGTTCGTTAGTAGTCGTAGCTGCTGCGGGAGCAACTTTGTTGATTACACTAGTAGATAAACCACCATTAGTCCCAGTTGGTAAGGGCCTTTTGTCCCGGTTCCTGGACCGGGACTAAAGGGTCGTTATTAATGCCCTGGCTCTTTAGTCCCGGTTCAGTCCAGAACCGGGACAGATGGGCCTCCACGTGACCGGTGCGCCGAGCCCACGCAGGAGGGCCTTTGGTCCCGGTTGGTGGCACCAACCGGGACTAATAGGCATCCACGCGTCAGCATTTTAGGGGCTGTGGTTTTTGTTTTTTTGAAGGGGGGGGGGGTGTTGGGGGTTTTGGGGGTTAATTTAGGTGTTTCATATATTGTGTTAGCTAGCTAATTAATAGGGAGAAGTGTCCTCTCTTATCTCCGTGCTTGGTCGACGCTACGTACTATACATAGAGAGGCCATCGACACGCTAGCTAGTAAGAAAATGAAGGAAACCATTAAGTACAAAAGTTCGTCATGCATACCGAGAGAAGTGATCGATTGACCTCTCCTTCTCTGAGAGATTGGTCGAATAACAAGTTTTCGTATTATCTATCCGACGCTACTGGCTACATACATATACAATATGTAAGATCTCTTACAATCCCCTAGCAATTGAAATCAACTTCCACATGGTATTCTCCGGCTTTATTGATGACGTGGTCAAGAAAGAATCCCACCAATTCCTCTTGAATTGCTTTCATGCGATCTTGTGGTAGGAGTTCATTCCGCATCTGCCACGTCTAATTTGAAGAAGGGGGTTAATACATATATATGAATGAAACTCAACAGAAATGATGGTGTAATAAAATGAAATTGTGAATATTGTTGCTTACACACTTCATATTGTCTTTTAGAGTAGCCCCGCTTATTTTTCAAAGTCCCGTTGTAGATGAACTCGCACACATAGTATCCATAGTAATTATTCCCGTGTTCCTGCCACAAGCACTTTACGAGAAATAGAGGTCAATCAAACTGATAATGAAGCATTATAAATGGCATTGATGAAAGTATAGCTATAGAATCAACGGGAGATGCGCGCAACTAGCTAGCCAAGAGTACTTACTTTGGTATGTATATCGCAGCTCCTCCGCAGTCCCGGAGCTTCATGTGAACTGTTTCAAACCCCGCAAGATAAACAAAATAATTATTATTACTTGAGATATCAGGAAATGAACAAAAAGTTGCCGATATGGTGCGATAATGATCGATTGAACTTACTTGTTGAGCATTTTAGTCATGTCCGCATAGGTTTTGGGATCTTTTCGTCTCGAGTCTAAGACGGTTACTAGTCCTCGCTCAAGCTTAATCTCCAGAAGAACATAGTGGAAGCTGCGCACGCATGCATAACTCATCATTTACATTACTAAAACCTCGCTCGAGTAATAAGGGAAACCGAATATGCACACGACAGTAACACTCACTCGAAGTTGTAAGGAAAGAGTATGGTATCTTTGTTTTGATTTTTGATCAATGATTGTAGCAAGTTGGCCTCGGCCTCTTCGGCGTGCTTTTTAACCTGAATTTCATCTATGATATTTGTGTTAATGAACCTAATATCATACATTTCTTGTTTTCTGCACTCGACAATCTTCAATCTGCATAATATAGTGAGGATAATTAATTATAAATACATGCAATAAAAGAGTTGAGCTATATATCGAGCTGAGCTATACATGCACTCGACACATTCTTCCTGCAGCTTCCCAGGTATATACTATCGGTGTCAAGTAAACAGTGTGTGCATGCGTGGTATCCCTTGTTTGTCTGTCCTGAAAGGTTACTGAGAGCGGGCCAATCGTCGATGGTCACGAACAGCAACGCCTTTAGGTCAAATTCCTCATGTTTGTGCTCATCTCACATACGTACACCGTTTCCATTCCACAGCTGTAAAAGTTCTTCAACTAATGGCCTTAGGTACACATCAATGTAGTTGCCAGGTTGCTTAGGGCCTTGGATGAGAACTGGCATCATAATGAACTTTCGCTTCATGCACATCCAAGGAGGAAGGTTATACATACATAGAGTCACGGGCCAGGTGCTGTGATTTCTACTCTGCTCCCCGAAAGGATTAATGCCATCCGCGCTTAAAGCAAACCATACGTTCCTTGGGTCACTTGCAAACTCATCCCAGTACTTTCTCTCGATTTTTCTTCACTTCGACTCATCAGCGGGTGCTCTCAACTTCCCGTCTTTTTTACGGTCCTCACTGTGCCATCGCATCAACTTGGCATGCTCTCCGTTTCTGAACAGACATTTCAACTGTGGTATTATAGGAGCATACCACATCACCTTCACAGGAACCCTCTTCCTGGAGGGCTCGCCGTCAACATCACCAGGGTCATCTTGTCTGATCTTATATCGTAATGCACCGCATACCGGGCATGTGTTCAGATCCTTATACGCACCGCGGTAGAGGATGCGGTCATTAGGGCATGCATGTATCTTCTGCACCTCCAATCCTAGAGGGCATACGACCTTCTTTGTTGCGTATGTACTGTCGGGCAATTCGTTATCCTTTGGAAGCTTCTTCTTCAATATTTTCAGTAGCTTCTCAAATCCTTTGTCAGACACATCATTCTCTGCTTTCCACTGCAGCAATTCCAGTACGGTACCGAGCTTTGTGTTGCCATCTTCGCAATTGGGGTACGACCCTTTTTTGTGATACTCTAACATGCGATCGAACTTCAGCTTCCCCTTTTGACTTTCGCATTGCGTCCTTGCATCGACAATGACCCGGCGGAGATCATCATCATCGGGCACATCGTCTGGTTCCTCTTGATCTTCAGCAGCTTCGCCCGTTGCAGCATCATCGTGCACATCGTCTGGTTCCTCTTGATGTTCAGTAGCATCACTGTATTCAGGGGGCACATAGTTGTCATTGTACTCTTCTTCTTCGCCGTCTTCCATCATAACCCCTATTTCTCCGTGCCTCGCCCAAACATTATAGTGTGGCATGAAACCCTTGTAAAGCAGGTGGGTGTGAAGGATTTTCCGGTCAGAGTAAGACTTAGAGGGCATGGACAACACATAAAACCTTTCTGCTTGTTTGCCTCAGCCACTTCGAGAAAATCATGAACGCCTTTAATATACTCGGAGGTGTGTCTGTCACCGTACATCCATTGCCGGTTCATTTGCGTGCATTATATATAATTAAGTGTGTCAAAAACCATTACAGAACATCATGAATAGATAACTAAATGACCAAATTAATAGAAGTTCATCATCACATTAAAACCAAAGTACATACATAGTTCTCGTCTAACAACATAAAGCTCTGCAGAGCATCTAAGTTAATTAAACCATACATTGAAACTATGTAAAACATTTCAATGCGAAAACAAATGCGATCATAATCGCAACCAAGGTAACAACTGATCCACCGGCATAATGATACCAAACCTCGGTATGAATGGAATATTTTCTAATCTTTCTAATCTTCAAGCGCATTGCATCCATCTTGATCTTGTGATCATCGACGACATCCACAACATGCAACTCCAATATCATCTTCTCCTCCTCAATTTTTCTTATTTTTTCCTTCAAGAAATTGTTTTCTTCTTCAACTAAATTTAACCTCTTGACAATAGGGTCGGTTGGAATTTCCGGTTCAACAACCTCCTAGAGAAATAAAATCTATGTCACGTTGGTCGGCATAATTGTCATAAACAATAAATGAACCAATAGTTATGAAAAGATAATATATACCACATCCGAATCATAGACAACACGAGGGCCGACGGGGGCGGATACCAAAACTATCGCACTATATAAGATGCAATAATAAAAGTAAGAAAATAATACAAGTATCTATCTAAACATACAAGTAAGAATATTTTTCCTTTCAGAAAGAAGATAAGAACAAGAGGCTCACCAGGGTGGTGCCGGCGATGAGATCTGCACGAGTGGTCGACGACGGTGAAGACGGAGATGGGGCGTGACGGACCGCTAAATCTAGACAAATATTGAGGAAAATGGAGCTTGGAGGTCGAGCTTGGAGAGGAGAAAGCTTAAGTAGTGTGGCTCGGGCATTCCATCGAACACCTTATGTGCATAGGAGGTGAGCTAGAGCACCACCAAGCCCTCTCCCCTCGGAGGCCAGAAAAAACAAAGCAGTGTGCTCTGCTCTTACGCGAGGGGGTATATATAGGCACCTCATTGGTCCCGGTTGGTGGCATGAACCGGGACTAAAGGGCAGCCTTTAGTCCCGGACCGGGACTAAAGGGCAGCCTTTAGTCCCGGTTCAAGCCACCAACCGGGACCAATGGTGGTGGGCCAGGAGTGAGGCCCATTGGTCCCGGTTTGTCCCACCAACCGGGACCAAAGGTCAGATTTAACGGGACCAATGGCCCACGTGGTCTGCCGGTCCCGGGGCTCACGAACCGGGTCCAATGCCCCCATGGGTCCTGGTTCTGGACTGAACCGAGACTAATGGGTTGACCCGACCTGGACCTTTGCCCCCTTTTCTACTAGTGTGATGAGGTTGGTGACGACCTGATGAAGACGATGTTGAAGGCGATGATGTGTAGCGCCACCTAACTTGGACGGAAGATTGCCCGTGGAGACAAACTTGAGTAGTCGTGCATAGCTCTTCGTAAAACCTAATTCGTCCTCTGTTGGTGCAGAATCGCAAGGACGCATTGTTCTAGAGGCATGCTCTCCCACGCGGAGATGCATGATGACATTCGGGACGAAGTAGACTATGGTGGTGGCGCAAGTTGTGAGATGAGGAAAAAGCCTAGGTGTTTTTGGTGTGTCTTTGGCTGTGCCCGGTAAGCAGCATATATAGGAGTACTAGAGGCGTTATCGTGTCGCAATCACGATCTCAACTTGAGTTTCCAAGTCGTTTACTTATCGGACAAGAAACAATGAACTTGTCTGCCAAGACATCAAAAGGTAAAACGACAAAAGGAAACTGTATCCCTGCAAGGTCATGGACTTCCGCGGACCATTCACGTATATGTCACATGCACTCGCCACCCTAGCGAGGCGAGCGAGCGCGCGTGTGGTCTTCTATTTCTCTCCTCTACACATCACTTAGTGTGGTGGAGAGAATACACTATATAAAGAGGTCTCTCACACCTCCTTAACTTTCAGGATGGTACCAAACTTATCCACCACTTGCTATTTTACACATGGGCCAATTTGAGAGTTTAGAAATTGTAAATGAGCCTAGCTTATATTAATTTCTATCATCAAGGAAGGCCCAACCAAGCACACAAGTTGATTGAGGCACTAGCCAGGTTTCAAGCATTTAAAGCCAGTCACGTGCAAGGTATGCCTAAAAATGACCTAGATTTAGGTAAAGAATGGCAACACTTGTCAAATCTTAAAATTCACCCATCTAGGCTAGAACCAACGATTCGTCCATCAAATAGGTGGTTGCCTAGTTTTAGGCAAGTTTTAGGCCGGCATCCTTGTAAGTGCCTTGTTATACCTAGCTTTTCTTAAGGTCAATCAGCCTCCATATATGGGCCAACCATAATGCCTCCCGAGACATTGAAGCACACAACATGGGCGATACCTATTTGGCGGTTCAGGCGCCTGCATCCTGCAAACGGGCGCCTGAAGCGCCCCCGCGTTGGGCCGGCCCATGTACGGTTTTTTCTATTTTTAGATCCGCAAAAAGGCAAAAACTGGTTGCAATTCGAACTAGCGACCTCCATCATTGATACACGCTGGTGTAATAACCGCGCCACCAAGCGAAATCTGACAAGTTGCAACCTTTTCTTTCTTTTATTCTTTCCTTTTTTCCGCTTTGCTTTCTTTCTTTTCCCTTTTTTGCTTTTATCTTTTGTTTTTCTTCTACCTGGTTCGACATATTGTTTGCAAATACATGAACTTTTTCTTCAGATCAAAGAATCTTTTTTCGAAATTTGATGAAAATTTTTAAATTCGATGAACATTTTTCCTTTTTTGTGTTTTTTCTAAAAAATCCATGATTTTGTTTTCAATTTTTGGTGAACTTCTTGAAAATTTGATTAACTATTTTCAAATTCGATGAAGTTTTTTTCAAAGTTGATGAACTTTTTTCCAAAATCCATGAACTATTTACTAATTTGTTGTGTTTTAAAAAAATTGATGAACCTTTTCATATTTGATGATCTTTTTTCAAACGTACGATCTTTTTTATTTTTGCGCTTTTTGAAATCATGAACTGTTTTTTGTGATTTTTTTCCAGATCTCCCTTTTCTAAGTTAGACGGTCAAACTACAATATGGAGCCCCGCTCAACCGTGAACGAGAAAACAAATCTGCTGCGAACCGAGCAGGCGAGGAATTGCGCGAGATCAGATTTGTTTCATTCTTGTTTGTTTTCTTTTTTTCTCCATTTTTTGTTTGGTTTTATTTTTATCTTCATTTATTTTTTTTCTTGTGTGTTTTCTTTTGTTTATTTTTCTCTCTACATTTTCGTACATGTCAACTTTTTTTGTAACAAGTGATCATCATTTTTTGTATTCATGTTCAACATTGTCCAAATGCTTTTTCAACATCTTTCATATACTTGTTCAACATTTTAATAGTTAGTCAACATTTTTTAAAATAATTTTTCAACATTTGTAATACTTATTCAACATTTTTAAATACTCGTTCAACATTTTTTAATATCTATACAACATTTTACAAATAATTGTTCAACATTTTTAATATTATTCAGCATTTTCAAATAGTTGTTCAAAATTTCTGAAGTTCTTGTTCATAAATTTTTAATACCTATTCAACATTTTTCAAATACTTGTTCAATCATTTCTAATATTTATTTAACATTTTTCAAATACGTGTTCGACATTTTTAATACTTATTCAACATTTTTTCAAATGTGTTTTTGAAGAGTGTTTTTTGTAATATATAAGTATATATGTAGAATATATTAAAGTATAAAGAAAAAAGTACAAAATAAGAAAAAATGAAAACAGAAAACAGAAAGAAAAAAAAAACAGGTTGTGCCTCCCGCGCGGCTGGGCCTGCTGTCTGTGGCCTAGTCAGGAGATTCCTTCAGCGAGGGAATGCTCGTGACTCGCGTAACGCGACAAATAGTCGAGAGCTCCTATCTGACGCTCGTGAGCGTCAACAGGAGGAGCTTTCGCACAGGGCGTGCATGGAACTGGGCCGGCCCATTCGGTGGAGTCACTGTAAGCTGCACTTAAAATAGCAAAAAAGGGATGTTCAGTCGAGGAATCAAACTTGCAACCGAAAATACAGATAAGCCTTCTTTGCCAGTTGAGCCATCGAGTACCAGTGATTAGTATGGTGCGAGGACGTTTAAGAACTAAGCACAGCGGCAGATAATAACTCAAAGAAAATCAACCATTGAACATCTTTTTAATATATGATGTTTTTTTTGAAATAAACATTGAACACTTTTTTTGACATATACTGATTTTCTTAAATACGCATTGAACATTTTGTGATATATGCTGAACAGTTTTCAAGTACATAATGAACATTATTTTAAATACGATGAATATTTTCTAAATATTTGGTGAACATTTTGTTAGATGTACGATGAACATTTTTGTAATACACGCTGAACATTTTTCAAGTACATAATGAACATTTTCTAAATATATGGTGAACATTTTGTTAAATGTACGATCTACATTTTGTAATACATGCTGAACATTTTCATAATGATAGTGAACTTTTTCATAATGTACGGTGAAACACTTTCTTAAATACGATGAACATTTTCTAAATATATGGTGAACATTTTGTTAAATGTATGATCTACATTTTTGTAATACATGGTGAACATTTTCATAATGATAGTGAACTTTTTCATAATGTACAGTGAAACACTCTCTTAACATACGATGAACATTTTTGTAATAGGAGATGAACTTTTTGTATAACATGCAAAAAAGAGAAGAAGAAATAAATAAAGTAAAGAAAAGAAACGAAAAATAAAAAAACCGAAAGGAAGAAGGAACCAAAACCAAAAAATTAGAAAAAAAAACACGGAAAACCGGAAGCAAAAAAACACAGAAGAAAATCGAAAAAAGCTCGCAGGAAACAGCGAAGGAAGCTGTAGCGAGCGAAAAACGCGAACCCCATATATGGGCCGGTCCAACCAGCAGCTCGCCTCAGCGAAAGCAGAACCTTTTGACGCTAACGAGCGTCAAATAGGGTCTGCCCAAATAGTCGCGCCCGAGGAATCGAGACCGGAGCGAGCGTGCTTGTTGCGCCGACCCAACAGCATGGCTACATGGGCGCTCCCCACAAAATGTGCACTTAGGCCTCCTGCAGTTGGGCCAGGAACATAGTAGTATTACCGATTTTTTTTTTGTGGGTTTAGTATTACTGGTTCTGTATCACTGTATGCAAGCCATGTGCGGGTAGCTTCTATGACTTCTAAAATGTGCCACTCCTAGAAAAATTTGCGTTTGACTATCATATTGTTGCTAGCTGCCTTGGGAAATACCCTCGACTGATGAATACAGTGGCGATTTAGTCAGCAGAAAATAAACATATAAGGAATACAACTATCTCGATTATCTATGCTTTTATCTATGCAAACTACACACATATATGATACAAATAAAACATGTCTTGTTACCTTATATAAAACTACATACATACAATAATAGTTACACTTTTACTAGGAAGGATTTTATCATGGGTTTTGCCACATCGGAAGCCTTTATAATAACCAGGAAAATCACCCTGTAGATAATGACCATTCCAAGTAATATCGCAAGATCAACCCACTTCGAGTAGCCTAACTCCACTTGAAAGTTGTTCTTCAGGATATATTGACCAGTGATGACTCCATCGACACCAGCTAAATTTGGGAACACCAAGCCCAAGAATTCATTTTTGTATAGTCCTTGAGTTGTATATTTGTGGTAGGATATGTAGTAAGTTGGGTACTTCCATATTGGTTTTGGGAGGTCATTTGGAAGCCTGAAGAAACCGGCATTTAGCATTAGTAACCCTTGTACTCCAGATCCTGTGATTATGCCCAGGAGAAAATCAGGTACGATGGCTGCGACAATCATCATCAAACCTTCAACCAACATTGTGCAAGCCCATAGTGTTACAACAAAGAAGAAGAAGTGTCCTATTCCTCTTTGAAGCCCAGTTAGGTAATAAGCAATTATAGCAGGTAGCACACAGATGAGTCCCAAGTATACAGTTGATGAAAGTGTGTTGGCTATGACAAATTCGGTGACCCCGTAGTGTCCACTCCGCCTTTCTTTCTCAAATACCTACATTTTACAAACAATCATGTAACACAAAATCAAAAAAACAAACTAGATTTGTGTAAGAAAGGATAATGTTCCCCACCTTCATATCCTCGACAAATGATGGAAAAGCTCCGATTGCCATCATTGTCATGAAGGTGGATGTGTACATAAGCATGGACGCTCGTGCCTTAAAGGGTCAAGAAATATACAGTGGTATTTTGTAACTAGTTTTTGTTTTTGTTGCTTCATCGTATAGATTAGAAATCAACGACTTACTTGGATTGATGAATAATTATGACCAACATTGAAGAAAATTGTCCCAATGGTTAGAAAAAGGGCGATGTAGATACCAAAGCGCAACCAATAATAGCCTATGTCTCTGTGCATGTTTATCATTGATCTTTTGGTTAGGACAACTGATTTGGTCAAGAATGTAGCTTGCCTTTGTTGAACTACATATTCGCCCTGCAGAATCATAAACCATAGAAACATGAAGCATATGAGTAGACATCTTCAAGCTCAACCTGATGCATCATCTTAGTCTAGATAAAGAAGATACCTGACTTGTTTGCCTTGCTTCCATTTCAATGTCTAAGATAGCAACAGACCCAGAAGAACCAACCAAAGTTTGGATTACTTTCGCAGCATGCGGCACATTAACAATAGATTCTTCTTCAAAATCCTATGAAAAGATGATGTATATGCCTTTGAATTTTGTTGGAGTTAAATTTTCCAAAGTATAAAAAACCACGAGAGATCTATTTCTTACCTCAAAGTCTATGTTTATCATCCTTAAGAAGTGATCCGAAGGATTCATCCTCAATGGGCATGGGAAGCCATTAGCATCGAAGAACTACAAGTTATCCAAATGAGCATTGGTGTTTTTGTACACAATCTAGATATTAATTTTCATGACAAAAATAAATAGCTTACAATAACAAATACATTTTGTTTAGGAAAAATGTAATGGTTACACAAAATTAGTGTTTACATTAGTCAACATACTTTATGTAAAAAGTCCTTAAGATGCAAAGTTTAGAAATATTTAGAACTTTGATGCTGCTGACGTCAAATGATTTTCTACCTCGTAAACACATTGAATGTTCTACCAATTTTTTTTACTAATTGCAAGAATCTCTAAAATTGAGAAACATATGTGATTTGTAAGACTTGTATGAGCAGGTTTTACATGTTTTGGAATCCTACACATAATGAGCATGGTGGGATGTCATACCCGCTAAGGATATCGATCCTAATGGTTGGTCTATACATGCCATTCAACATATTGTGAGGACCTGACGCCTAAGGACATCGAGGAATCGGGAAGCTACACAGATCAATGGTCCCTCGCAAGCGTAATCGGAAACACGACAAAATTTCCATTGTACATACTAAAATCTCAACGAAATTACCTTTATACTCGATTTTGAGAAAGCCTATAATAAAGTCAAATCGCATTTCTTACAAAAAGCTTGGTGTATGGAGGATTTTGATCCGAACTAGAGGCAACGGGTGGAAGCATTACTATAGAGTGGTAGCCTTGGAGTGAAAGTTAATGATGACATCAGTGATTAAACCAAACCTAGGAGGGTAGGAAAGGGGACACTATGTCGCCAATTCTCTTCAGTATCAAAGTGATGTGCTGGCGGTTCTTAAAGTGAGGGCTAAGGAGGATTGTCGGGTGGGTGGGATCATCCCACATTTAGTTGGTGGTGGTGTTTCTATTCTCCCGTATGCATATGACCCTATCATATTTATGTTACACAATTTGGGAAGTGCAGTAAATATGAAATTGATACTATGTATTTTGAGCAATTGTCGGGGCTAAAAACGAACTTTGACAAGGGTGAACTCTCCTCCTTTGGGCGTACCAAAGCGGAAGATCGTCACTCTAAGCAAAAAAAAATGCACGTGAGGTGGGAAAGCTCCCATTTTGGTTTCTTGGGATAACCATTCACTTTCAAAACAATATAAATAAAGAGTGGAAGTGTATTGAAGACCGGTTTGAAAACAAACTTGGTTGTTGGAAAGGAAAACTTATGTCCTATGGAGGAAATCTTATCCATCAACACTCTACTAACCATCCTACCAGTTTTCATGGTCTCATTCCTCGAAGTACCACAAGGGGTTTGGAAAATACTTAATTGTTACCGGTCTAGATTCTTCTGGCACTTCGGCAAACACAAGAAGTTACCACTTGGTGGAGTCAGATATTCTATGTTGGCCAAGAGACCGGGGGACTAGTACTTGAAGATTTACAAATTAAGAACAAATGTTTTCTTAAAAATGGCTACATAAACTTCTTATAGAAGAGGAGGATGTATGGCTAGTGTTACTATGCACTAAATACCTCCACTTAAAGATTGGTACCAGCACAGCTGACAAACTCGCCCTTTTGGAAGGGCTTGATGAGAGTAAAGTCTCCGTTGTTCAGTGTAGGTGGTTTTTAAGTTGGTGATAGTCATACTACATGTTCCCTAGGTAGGGATAGACCATTGGCTTTACCGTACCTGACCTTCTACAATATTTTGCAATGGAAAGAAGTTTCTGTTAATATAGTATTAGGGCAAATCTGTTGAACATTCAGTTTCGACATGCTTTGATCGAGGATAAGTGGATATCAGGGCTCGATTTAGTATGTCGGATCAACTTAACTAATGAATGTGATTCGTTCCGAGGACGGTTGCATTCTTGTCGGGTATTCTCTGTTAAATCTATGTACTAGAATCACATAAATACTAGGCATGGCATCTCGAAAACTAAGGTTCCGCTCAAGATGAATAAATTCCCATGGTTTGTTCATCGAGGGGGGATCCTAAGGATAATTTGGCAAACATAAGTGACCAGGGAGTGAAAAATGTTGTTTCTATGATCAAGGGTAAATAAATCACCATCTTTTTTATTTCATGTTCGTTTGCCGCCCTTCTTTGGTTCACGATCCATGTAGCCTTCAACCTGCCTGGACCTACTAGCGTAGAGAATTTATTCAGGAAACTGACTAGGTGGGGTTTTTCCTAAGTTAAAGGCGCATATTGGAGTGAGAGTTTGCACATTTTTATCGACATTATGGAACTGTTGTAAGAACTATGTATTTAGGCCGGGGGCATGCCTCCATTTCTAAAAAAAAAGAACTATGTATTTAACAGAACAAAGATAGAGTACCAAAGACTTCAAGTAGCCCATGGAACTTTTGATACGTATTTATTAGACAATATCAAAAGTTTGAAATGCATCTTTGAACTTTCTAAAACAGTGACGCATGTGCATATATAAACAGTGGCCCATGTGCCCATCGCTCAGTTGGCACATTTCAGAACATTGGTTGTGTTGCAGTTCAGGCCAAAATATTGCACTCTAGATATGAACGTTTCATAAAAGTTAGCCGAGATATTTTTCTAAATAATACTAACACTGAGACGTATACGTACCTCCATTGCTTTGGAAGCTGGTCCGAAATAAACCGTCTGCCCGTTGGCCAGCAGGCAGAGGCCATGGAAGAGCTCGAACACCTCTGTGCTTGGCTGGTGGATGGCGGCGACGACCGTCGTCCCATTCCTTTTGGCGATCCCGGCGATGCGGCTCATGACGTGGTACGACGCGGCGCTGTCAAGCCCGCTGGTCGGCTCGTCGAGGAAGATGAGCGCCGGCGACGCCAGCAGCTCTATGCAGATGCTCACTCGCTTCCGCTGGCCACCGCTGATGCCCTTGCAAACGCGCCCGCCGATCCGGGTTCCGGCCACCGCGGCGAGCCCCATCTGCTTGATAACATCGTCGGCCCACGAGCGCTTCTCAGCCGGCGTCAAGGAGTCCGGCAGCTGAAGCTGTGCCGAGTAGTGCACCGCCTCCGCCACCGTCAGCGTCACCATCAGCACGTCTTCTTGGGTCACATATGCCTTTAGTGCATGCAAGCGATCGGTCGGAACTTATTTTTAGGTAGTTACACGCAAACATCGAGGCTTAATTACATCTCTATCAATATTGTACAGGAGCATTGCTACACGTAGGCCATTTTCTGGTAGTAGTAGATTTCAATACGACAACCTTTAATAGCCATCCGTCATGTCACTTGAGATCGGCCATATCATGTGAACGGACGGCCAGAAACGTGTAAGTCGTGAGAGGGCTGTGATTTGGTTCAGTTTTAATAGCTAGCCATTGACTGAGAGCGTCGTATGAGCATGTGCAACTTACGGAGGTTCTGGATGCAATCTTCTGTCGGCAACCGTTGATCATGATCTCTCCACTCTCTTTCATGTTGGGTCCAAGTCGTCCTGATTAAGCATACATGTTATGACCATATTCGTAAATGTAAACAAGGAGAGTATACCCAAACTTGTGTGCAAACTTTAGATTTAAAACTGAAGGTTAAACAATCTTTTGATGTATTTATTTTATCGTCTTGGTTTCCGGACATGTTTTCTAAGCAATATCACAAACTGCAAGAGTATATATATACCCCAAGACCATGACTGCAACAAATTAGCAGATAACCAACATATCTCATATCATAAGTAATTTTTCCTGAGCACTTTAAATTATGGTTACCTAGATGCAGAGACTGGAAGATAATACAAGCATTACTTTCAAAAGTTTCCTTTTTCATTTCCCTAGCAAGTATACTTCAATTGTGAATTGACTCCTTTTCTCAATAATGGAAGGGCAGATACAATATCGCCACTGATGTACTCCTTTGGAGATAATAAAATTTATGCATTTCTAGACAGAATTGAAGAAAGTATAGCTTTCTTCTGAGCAGAGAGTTCAGTGCAAGTTCTCCGAAGATGAACATGTCAAGTTACCAACTTATTTTGTAGGGTAGGAAAGTCATACCAGCTAAGGTATCAAGTAGAGTAGTTTTGCCACAGCCCGAAGGACCCATAAGAGCCAGCACTTCGCCAGGGCGCGCGTACCCACTAAGCTTATCAAGGATCACAGCACGACCCTTTCCCCCGTTCATGGCCGTCACTGAGAGGTCTTTCCATGTCAGAAATACCTCCGTAGTACCGGCCTCTACATTGTCCACCACCCCATTGGCCGGCGGCGAAGCCTTCGATGGGTCGGAGTCAGAGAGACAACGTGGGAAGAAGATGGGGCTTGACGGCCACGCCGACCAGCCACGCCATGAAACCATGGCGGTGCTCGACGTCGTCGACCGGAGTGGCTTGGTAGGGCTCGGCGTTGGAGCCCATCTCGGCAGTGGTGACGCTGCCATGTATATTCTCTCTCTGTGCTTTTGGTGTTGTTTGAGGTTTCCGTGTGTATACCAGCGCTTTATATAGGTCCAAAGTTGTGAGGATGCTTCCTTGAATATTCTGCACTGTTAGGCAGCGAGTCATAATGATGAGATGTGTCTTGTTAACAACCAGATATTTTTCCTTTATAGTGCCGCTATAATACACATGTTTTGGTCAATTTAATCAGCAAATGAAGTATTATTCTGCATCGACAAATAAAGTAATATATGATGGTGATCTTGGCGATGTTAATGAACGAATGTTCCATTGAGAATAATACTGCATATCTATCTTTTTTCACTAGTTTTCAAACCGACTTTGACATCAATAGCACCAGCTTTATCCACATCACCACCTTCTCTCTTCTCTATAATACACCAGCTCAATTTAAATTTTGGTCCGGAAGTAACTTGTTAAGGTGTTATCACATTTTAAAATAGCTCAAAAAGTTTCTACAATCATGCATAATTCAATTATAAAACCGGATTTTTTCTCTCTCGTTTTGGCAAACCGTTTACAACAAACCCATTTATTAAGTATTCGTTTGAGTGAGCTTAATTAGGGTTGACAAATCATGGAGACATGACATGATAGCACTAAGTGTGTCATAATCTTGCAACGATAAACATGCTGTTGAATTAGGTTTCGTCCTTCATGGGCTTACTTCGTTTTATATTAATTTTCTTTGACTTGTTGGCCATGTCTATTTTTTTTAACACGAGATTGACGAAGTCATCACAGACGCCGACGGTAACCTCTTATCCCAGTGAGCGAACATCGCCAGAAAGGCTTAAATAAAAACAGAAAAATGTGAGTGCCAATGTCAAGTATAGGGCTTGCATCCTGGTGGGTTGGTTTCACCACAAGAAACCTAACCATCTAAGCTACTCCCGGTTTGTGTTGACCATGTCTATTGGTTGGACCTTAGTTTATTTGACATGACTTTACTTTTAACCATGTTGGTGCTATGTAGGACCGGGTGAGATCCCTAGGTGAATTTGACTATTTCCCTCAACAAATAATAACTATCTAAATACCCATGTGTGTTTGCCGAATGGGAAAAGACCATCTCGAGATATCGAATGGAGGTTCTTACCTCATAATCTCTTCCAACCATCATCCACCTCTTTGTTTTATTCCTTTCATTTATGTGCCTTTTGGCTTTTGCCACCGGCTCAACCAATATTGTGTCATCATGTTTATGCACACTAATAGTGTGTGTTGTCACATTTTTACACTCACCATCATTCTATTTGGTATTCAGTAGTAGTTGAGATCATCTATGCATATATTTAATTCAATAATAATTTATATTTCCTCCTGTCCACACGAAACAACCCAAGATTTCACTCCACTCAATATCACCCTTACTTTTGGCACACGCCCATCTACCAGTTCACCACAAAATCACTATTTTGTTCCTCACTCAAACTTAGGATAAAGAGTGTGGGAAAACAAACAGAGGGCTTGTGTGATTGTTTAAGTAAGAACAACGACTTATTTATGAATATCATGGAATGCAGTGGCCAAATTGGAAAGTCTAGCAAGCCTGATGTCTTGAGTGTCAGTCACCTGGACCAATACATACATATGTCATAGTTAGAGGATTACAATATATAATATCCAAAACAATAAGATCCTTTTTTGTGCGGTTAACAATTTCCTCGAGGGAAGTGTCATTGTCGTCGGGCGGGAGGATCACATTGTGTCAAGTTATTCATCGCAGGGTGCCAATGCGTGGACTGCCGACCATTCCGTCCATTGACAATCACCATTGTCTTAGGTGGACGCACTGCAAGGAGCCACAGTGTGAGGTTATCTTCACAGGCGATACCACACCACTGCCTTTCCTTGCCCTTCTTGGATGAGAGACACTACACCCATCCGTGCGTCCATGAGGAGGCGGTGCAGAGTGGGTGCTAGGATGTCATCCTGCATTGAATTTGTCTCAAGGGATGCCTTCATGACGCCAGAGGTTGGACGTCTACAAGGCTCTGGTGTGTGGCAAGCCCGCCGCTTGGAGTAGCAGGCCGAGAGCAATCAGGGTTGTAGTTCTTTTCTTAGCATTCAGATTCTATGTTGTGTGTAAGTATGTACTTAGTTTGACATAAACAAGGAAACAAACACTCAAGTTATTTTTACCGCATCTCCCATATAAGGTTCAGCAAGGAAGAAACTGATGATTTAGCAGTGATCGAGTAAATAAGCGAGTACCGATTGTAAGCATCGATAGTGAGGGAGGCAGACCTCAAGTTGTCTC
This sequence comes from Aegilops speltoides, assembly GCA_021437245.1. Lineage (NCBI taxonomy): Eukaryota > Viridiplantae > Streptophyta > Magnoliopsida > Poales > Poaceae > Aegilops > Aegilops speltoides. The sequence goes on from CM038142.1 coordinate 61,504,608, forward strand.
ACGGGGAAATGAGGAATACAAGAAATATGGAACATATAGAGCGATAGTTTCCCTAACTTCGCTTTGTTGGAAATATGCCCTAGAGGCAATAATAAAAAGGTTATTATTATATTTCCTTATTGATGATAATTGTCTATTGTTCATGCTATAATTGCATTAACCGGAAACCGTAATACATTTGTGAATACATATACCACAACATGTACCTAGTGAGCCTCTAGTTGACTAGCTCGTTGATCAATAGATGGTCATGGTTTCCTGATCATCGACATTGGATGTCTTTGATAACGGGGTCACATCATTAGGAGAATGATGTGATGGACAAGACCCAATCCTAAGCATAGCACAAGATCGTGTAGTTCGTTTGCTAAAAGCTTTTGTAATGTCAAGTATCATGTCCTTAGACCATGAGATTGTGCAACTCCCGGATACCGTAGGAATGCTTTGGGTGTACCAAACGTCACAACGTAACTGGGTGGCTATACAGGTACACTACGGGCATATCCGAAAGTGTCTGTTGGGTTGGCACGAATCGAGACTGGGATTTGTCACTCGGTATGACGGAGAGGTATCTCTGGGCCCACTCGGTAATGCATCATCATAATGAGCTCAATGTGACTAAGTAGTTAGTCACGGGATCATGCATTACGGAACGAGTAAAGTGACTTGCCGGTAACGACGAGGTATTGGGATACCGACAATAGAATCTCGGGCAAGTAATGTACCGATTGACAAAGGGAATTGTATACGGGATTGCTTGAATCCTCGACATCGTGGTTCATCCGATGAGATCATCGTGGAATATGTGGGAGCCAACACGGGTATCCAGATCTCGCTATTGATTATTGGTCGGAGAGCTGTGGTCATGTCTGCATGATTCCCGAACCCGTAGGGTCTACACATTTAAGGTTCGGTGACGCTAGAGTTGATATGGGAATTAGTACGGAGTTACCGAATGTTGTTCGGAGTCCCGGATGATATCCCGGACGTCACGAGGAGTTTCGGAATGGTACGGAGGTAAAGATTTATATATGGGAAGTCCAGCTTCAGTCACCGGAATAATTTCGGGGGTTACCGGTATAGTACCGGGACCACCGAAAGGTGTCCGGGGGTCCACCGGGTCCACCTGCCATGGGGGACTAAATGGGCTGAACAAGGGTGGGAACCAGCCCCCCGGTGGGCTAGTGTGCCCCTCCCCCAAGGGCCCAAGGCGCCTAGAGTTGAAAACCCTACGGGGTGGGGGCGCCTCCCACCAACTTGGGGGGCAAGTCCCCCCCTTGCATCCCCCCTAGATGAGATCTAAGGGGGCCGGCCCCCTCTCCCCTTCCCCTATAAATAGTGGGGGGGGAGGGCTGTCATACCCTTCCCCTGGCGCAGCCCTCCCCCTCTCCAAATCCATCTCCTCCTCTGTAGTGCTTGGCGAAGCCCTGCCGGAGAACTGCAAGCTCCACCACTACGCCGTCGTGCTGCCGGAGCTCTCCCTCAACTTCTCCTCTCCCCTTGCTGGATCAAGAAGGAGGAGACATCCCCGGGCTGTAAGTGTGTTGAACACGGAGGCGCCGTCCGTTCGGCGTTAGATCGGATCTTCCGTGATTTGAATCACCGCGAGTACGACTCCCTCATCCACGTTCTAGTGACGCTTCCGCTTAGCGATCTTCAAAGGTATGAAGATGCTCATCCTCTCCCTCTCTTGTTCCTAGAATCTCCATAGATTGATCTTGGTGATGCGTAGAAAATTTTGAATTTCTGCTACGTTCCCCAACAGTGGCATCATGAGCTAGGTCTATTGCATAGATTCTATGCACGAGTAGAACACAAGTAGTTGTGGGCGTTAGTTTGTTCAATTTGCTTACTGTTACTAGTCCTATCTTGTTTCGGCGGTATTGTGGGATGAAGCAGCCTGGACCGACCTTACACGTACGCTTACGTGAGACAGGTTCCACCGATTGACATGCACTTGTTGCATAAAGGTGGCTAGCGGGTGCCGGTCTCTCCCACTTTAGTCGGATCGGATTCGATGAGAAGGGTCCTTATGAAGGGTAAATAGCAATTGGCATATCACCGTTGTGGCTTTTGCACAGGTAAGAAACGTTCTTGCTAGAAACCCATAGCAGCCACGTAAAACATGCAACACCAATTAGATGACTTCTAACTTGTTTTTATAGGGTATGCTATGTGATGTCATATGGCCAAAAAGAATGTGATGAATGATATGTGATGTATGAGATTGATCATGTTCTTGTAATAGGAATCACGACTTGCATGTCGATGAGTATGACAACCGGCAGGAGCCATAGGAGTTGTCTTAATTTATTGTATGACCTACGTGTCATTGAATAACACCATGTAATTACTTTACTTTATTGCTAAACCGTTAGCTATAGTAGTAGAAGTAATAGTTGGCGAGACAACTTCATGAAGACACGATGATGGAGATCATGGTGTCATGCCGGTGACGAAGGTGATCATGTCGTGCCTCAAGATGGAGATCAAAGGCGCAAGATGATATTGCCCATATCATGTCACTTTATGATTTGCATGTGATGTTTGTCATGTTTGCATCTTATTTGCTTAGAATGGTGGTAGCATAAATAAGATGACCCCTCATAAAATTTCAAAAAAGTGTTCCCCCTAACTGTGCAATGTTGCGAAAGTTTGTTGTTTTGAAGCACCACATGAGGATCGGGTGTGATAGATTCTAACGTTCGCATACAACGGGTGTAAGCCAGATTTACACATGCAAAACACTTAGGTTGACTTGACGAGCCTAGCATGTACAGACATGGCCTCGGAACACAAGAGACCGAAAGGTCGAACACGAGTCGTATATCATATAGTAGATACGATCAACATGAAGATGTTCGCCGATGATGACTAGTCCGTCTCACGTGATGATCGGACACGGCCTAGTTGACTCGGATCATGTATCACTTAGATGACTAGAGGGATGTCTATATGAGTGGGAGTTCATTAAATAATTTGATTAGATGAACTTAATTATCATGAACTTAGTCTAAAATCTTTGCAAGTCTTGTAGATCAAATGGCCCACACTAATGTTGCCCTCAACTTCAACGCGTTTGTCGGTGTCAAAACCGGCGGATCTCGGGTAGGGGGTCCCGAACTGTGCGTCTAGGCGGATGGTAACAGGAGACAAGGGACACAATGTTTTTACCCAGGTTCGGGCCCTCTCGATGGAGGTAAAACCCTACGTCCTGCTTGATTAATATTGATGATATGGGTAGTACAAGAGTAGATCTACCACGAGATCAAGGAGGCTAAACCCTAGAAGCTAGCCTATGGTATGATTGTTGTAATGTATGTTGTCCTACGGACTAAAGCCCCTCCGGTTTATATAGACACCGGAGAGGCTAGGGTTACACAGAGTCGGTTACAATGGTAGGAGATCTACATATCCGTATTGCCAAGCTTGCCCTCCACGCCAAGGAAAGTACCTTCCGGACACGAGCCGGAGTCTTCAATCTTCTATCTTCGTAGTCTTGGAGTCCGGCGGATAATGACAGTCCGGCTGTCCGGACACCCCCTAGTCCAGGACTCCCTCAGTAGCCCCTGAACCAGTCTTCAATGATGATAAGTCCGGCGCGCATATTGTTCGGCATTGCAAGGCGGGTTCCTCCCTTGAATAATCCAGGGAAGATCATGAACACCAGGATAGTGTCCGGCTCTGCAAAAATAATTTCCACATTCCACCGTAGAGAGAATAAAACATATACACTGACTCAATCTGCTGACGTATTACGCGGCGTGACATCACACCGCTACCAAGCCCTTGTTTGAATCGTTTTTACTATTCCACCTCAAAGACGCTTAGCGGCGTTTCCTTGGCACGTCTTGTCGAGCGTAGATCGTGTTCCCCTTATTCGTGATTCTCATCAATACGGACGTGGGTAACCCAACCGCGCCATTGATGGTGGCGCTTGGGAGATAAGCGAGTTTTACCAGGCTGGTGGGGGACGCATAGTTTAGTCCGCCTATATATACGTGATAAGGATTCCCCTTCTCACCTACGCCTTCTTCCTCCTTTGCTTATCCATCTCCGTGCACTCAAGCTCCAACGCCCAAGCTTGCGCATCTCGCCTCGACCTTCTCCGAATATGTCTGGAGCGGGAGGTAAATGGCTAGCCTCCACCGCCAAGGAGGAGGACATCACCAAGCTGCGCGACGCCGGATACCTTTCCAGCAATATTGCGCATCGGCTGCCCGACGAGGGGCAGCTCATCCCCACCCCTGGGCCTCATGAGAGGGTCGTCTTCCTCCCCCACTTCCTCCGCGGACTGGGCTTTCCGCTCCATCCATTTGTCCGGGGGCTCATGTTTTACTACGGCCTGGATTTCCACGATCTGGCGCCGAACTTCATCCTCAACATCTCGGCGTTTATCGTCGTGTGTGAGGCCTTCCTCTGCATCCAGCCCCACTTCGGCCTGTGGCTCAAGACCTTCAACGTCAAGCCGAAGGTTGTGAAGGGCACGCAAGCGGAATGCGGAGGCGCCATGTTGGGCAAGTGCCCAACGTCCCTTGGCTAGAAAGGACCTTCGTGGACTCCGTCAAGGGGTGGCAATCGGGGTGGTTCTACATCACCGAGCAGCAAGAAGCCCACATGGGCGGCGGCCCCCGAGTTTAGATCTGGAATCCCCACGCAGCTCACCTCCTGGAAAGAGAAGGGCTTGCAGTGGGGCAATCCGGTGGAGGTGACGGGACTCCGAGCCTGCATCAAGAAGATGGTGAGCAATAGGCTCCGGCTTGTCGACGTGGTCCAAGTCATGCTCCTCCGGCGGATCCTCCCATGCCAAGAACGGGCATTTACTTTGTGGGAGTTCAATCTGGAACAGCACCAGGCGCTAAGCGGGCTCTTCGATACAACATATGAAGGCGCCTGGAGGGTGCTGTTCAAGGGCGCCGAAGCCCCCGCATCCGAGACGGAAGATCGCGGATTCAGCGCGCAGTGTCCAACTGACGCGGTAAGTGATTCAAACCCATTACGGGACACTTGTGATAATTAATTAACTTTTAGTGGGATTTCATTCTGCCATTTCCTTCGACAGGAATGGATGGAGAAAGCCAAGCTGCTTATCAGCCCGGCTCCCATGCCAGAAGACCCAGTGAACGCCCGCATAACAGGGCTGCTGGTTCCGGCACCGCACGTGGTGCCGGAGAAGAAGGCCAAGACAGGCCACGGGACTCGAAGAGTTCCGAATCAAAGCGTCGACGACGACAAGGACTCTCTCCACGAAGGCGAGGAGGAGCATTCTCTCCCGGAGGAGGGAGAGAAGAAAAGGAAGGCTTCCCCAACCGGGGAGGCCGAAGGGTCCAAGAGGGGGAGAACTACCCCCCCGGACAGTTTTGCCAACATCGATGTTGGCGAGGATGAGTGGCCTCCAAGGGCCAGGCGTCCGGCAGGATCGTAAGTATTCGGATCATTTATATGCCGTGTATTTTATGCCATGCAGTGTCCTTCTAACGCCGCATTCTGCCCGTAGTCCGGCCGGTGACGATCTCCCCGACTCGATGAGCGGGTCGTTGGCCTCGTCGGATGTAAATTCCATCCCGACCGCCTCTACCCCACGCTACCGATGAGGATGCGAGGTGGGATCCCATAGAGGACCCATCGGGAGGAGGCTCCGGGCGCCGTCGAGCAGCCTCCGGACTTCGTGCGGACTCTACACCGGAACCCGCAGTGGTTCCGAGTCCGCAAGCGGCCCTTCAAAGAAGGGCAGGACCACGACGCCGGGCGGCCTCCGTCCATCCCGGGCGCCGGATAACTGTTAGAGGCGCTTAAAGGCGCTTCCATCGAAGAACACCGCACTATCATGAGTGCGGTGATTGAGAAGGTTCAGCTTGCTAAAAGCGGGCTGACCGAAACTTCGCAGCAGCCTTCTAACGAGGCTTTGAGGTAAGAAGTTAAAATTATGTAATGTAATACCGCATAGACAGTAGCCCCGATGCTTAGTTCGGTGTTCGGAAAGAAAAGCGGACCGAGGATCTAACAAGATATATCTGCAGGTTGCCTAAAATATGTCAATATGGGTTTGCGTTGCGCTGCTTGACCTCTGCCGCATTAACGGCGTGGGTCGAGGTGATGAAGAAGGACCTCGGCGGTCCGAGCAAGAGCTCGGCCATGCCAAGAGGCAGCTCGAGGAAAAAGAAGGTGGGTAACACCTCTTTGAATAAGTACCTTCGTAAAAGGGTTTAGGTTGCAAATAAAATTAACAAGGATAATATGTGTATTGCGGGGCCACTAACGAGGTGGCAGCCACGAAGGATCTTTGTGTCCGTGGGCAAACACAGGTCTTGCCGCTGAACGGGCTGAGCGAGAAAAGCAAGAGGCACGGTGGCGGAAGTTGGCAAGAGCTCCAAGCTCTCATGGAAAAACATGAGAGTTTGGAGCGTGACTCCAAGACTCGAGAGTCCGAGCTTGCCTCGGCTCTCGAAAGTGCCAAGTCCGCCAAGGCCAAGGCCTAGAAGGCCCTTCAGGAAGTGGAGGACATAAAGAAGATAGCGGCGGGTAAGGCGTTTTTCATGCAAAGCAGGCATGTTAATGTGAATTACCGCATACTTACCCGAATTTGGAGCTCTCCAGGGGCGTTTGCAGATCTGCCGCGTAGTGCGTCTGATGCCGCCGCATTCTATCGTGGCGAGGAGGGGAGCTCAACGGAGATGGTCTTCTGGTCTCAGTACGCTGAGGCCGGCCATCCGGTGCCCCCAAGCGACCAGCTGAAGCAGCTAGTCGAACTCCACAAGGTAGCTGAGGAGGCCATGAAGGGTCTCATAGTCCGGCTGTGGCCTGGACAGGCCATGCCTGGAAGCTACTTTGGCCTTGTGCGGCGGCTGTTGGATGCATGCCCCAGGCTGGATGTGATCAAGCGCTCTGCCTGTATTGAAGGCGCTCGTCGGGCCCTTGCCCGCATAAAGGTGCAATGGGGCAAATTGGATGCGGAGAAGCTTCTCACGGATCCGCCGCCGCCGGGCAAGGAGCATCGCACGCCAGAGCGGTATTATAAAGTTGTCCTGAAGGGAGCCTGCGATATTGCAGATGAGTGCTCCCGAGATGTAATCTTTGAGTGAACTCCCTGTGTATTTATCCTGTGCGCTGAAAACTTCGTTCCTATGCGCCATGAGCAACGCTTGTTTAATTTAAAATATTACCTTCTGTGCGGCCGTTTATAAGATCTGAGAGATGGCAAGTCGTTAGCTTCAGCCCCCAAGCCACGAGTGCTGGGGTGTTCGGGATAAACATGAGCACTCTTGTTCCCATTGTTGGGTCCATCGAGGGAGGCGCTCAACACAACGAACAAGGCAACCGGACTTATAATGCTTGAACACTCTCACTTAGCCATAGAATTCTATAATTTTAAATTTGGTGAAGCTTTTGGTATTCGGAAGACCGAATCCGGGCGCTATCCACGCCTTCATCGGACATTATCCGAACTTCGCTCAAGCGGCGTGAGTCTTTAAGGACCCGAAAAAACCTCTCGAACAGCGACCGGTCTCTCGCCTTATCATGCTAGTCAGTTCTAGCTTTCTCCACTGAGGCGTTAACCCGGCTCAACCGGGGCGCAATCGCAGTGGTTCTCCAGTGCCACCTTAGCCGTGAGCGGGCGTAAGGCACCAAAACGTGGGAGCCGGGCAAACCCAACTATTGACCCAAGACATGATTGAGCCGATTCATATAATGCTATAAGTTCGGGGTGCCGCACTTGTGAAAGTGTTCGGACTTTATCACACCATAAATTGGGGAACAGAAGCCCCTGGCGTATTCGGCCGTACCAAAATATACGGGTGCAAGATGTCATGTAATGAACATATATATAAAAGGTAATGCAATTGCAAAGAAAAAGGTATTGCATTATATATGAAAGAAAGTCTGCTAATAGAGCGGACCGATACAAATAGTGCGGTAAGCAAGGGATTTGGACTCAATAAATATGTCCCCCTCCAGGGATGAGCTGCGGACTTGGTGTATATAATCGAATTTAATGCTCGTAATTGAGACCACCTGAGAGTTCGTCGCGGCCTTCTTTAGTCCCTGACTATTGCATCATGAGTTCGGCAGGTTCGCCACCGGACAGGGCTTCTGTTTAACGGAGTCCTGTGTACACAAGTAGTAAAGTAAAAAATAAAAGAAGGGGGGCACCCTTGCGAGCCCCTGGTGTGGTCGAGCCGCACTCTGGGTCCATTATGATCGTGCCCCTTTCCCTGCGCCCATGGTATCTCCAAAGCGTAATGATGTATGCGGAGTGTTATTCTTGCGATCATGCGCGGGCGAGGGTTGGGGCCGCATTGCTACGCATGCTCTGATCGCGCCAGGTGATCTTGGTTGGCATTGCTCTGGGCGCGCTTTGCTGTGTCCGGCTTTTTAACCGCCGGACTTGAGAATTGCCTTAGAAGGCTGCTCTGTACTTCTGCCGCGAGAGCCGCTGTATGTTCCTCCGTTCGGAGGGAGCGTTCCGTATTTCCATTGACCGTGATGACTCCACGAGGGCCTGGCATCTTGAGCTTTAGGTATGCATAGTGCGGCACCGCGTTGAATTTTGCAAACGCGGTTCGTTCGAGCAGAGCGTGATAGCCACTGCGAAACGGGACTATGTCAAAGATTAACTCTTCGCTCCGGAAATTATCCGGTGATCCGAAGACCACTTCCAGTGTGACTGAGCCTGTACAGTTGGCTTCCACTCCTGGGATGACACCTTTAAAGGTTGTCTTTGTAGGTTTGATCCTTGATGGGTCTATGCCCATTTTGCGCACTGTATCCTGATAAAGCAGGTTCAGGCTGCTGCCGCCGTCCATCAGGACTCTTGTGAGGTGAAATCCATCGATGATTGGGTCTAAGACCAATGCGGCGAATCCGCCCTGGCGTATGTTGGTCGGATGGTCTCTTCGATCGAAAGTGATCGGACAAGAGGACCATGGATTGAACTTTGGGGCGACTGGCTCCATCGCATAGACGTCCCTGAGTGCGTGTTTCCTCTCCCTCTTGGGTATGTGGGTTGCGTATATCATATTCACCGTCCGCACTTGTGGGGGGAAATCCTTCTGTCCTCTGCTGTTCGGCGGTCGGGTCTCTTCCTCGTTGTCACTGTTTAGCCCCTTGTCATTGTTTTCGGCAATTAACTTGCCGGCCTGCTTGAACACCCAGCAATCTCTATTGGTGTGGTTAGCTGGCTTTTCGAGGTGCCATGTATCCGCATAAGCGGTCGAGTATTCGGTCTAGATTGACGGACCGGAGTGGTTCTTTTGAATGGCTTCTTCCACGACGGGTTTAGAGCCTCGGAATCCGGCATTGACTGCCGTATCCTCCTTATCATCGCTGTTAATGCGGCGCTTGTTTTTGTTGCGACGTGACCTGCCATTGTTGTCCTTGGTATCCGGACTGCCAGAATTTTTACGGAGGTTGTTGCTATGGGCTAGCCAGCTGTCCTCTCCCGCGCAGAAGCGGGTCATTAACGATGTGAGGGCTGCCATGGATTTCGGCTTTTCCTGCCCCAGGTGCCGGGCTAGCCATTCGTCCCGGATGTTATGTTTGAAGGCTGCAAGGGCCTCTGCATCCGGACAATCGGCGATTTGGTTTTCTTTGTCAAGAACCGTGTCGTAATTGTCCGGCGATTCGTCTGGCTGCTGAATGATGTGGCTTAGGTCATCGGCGTCTGGTGGTCGCACATACGTGCCCTGGAAGTTGTCGAGGAATGCGGCTTCTAGGTCCTCCCAGCACCCAATTGACTCTGTGGGCAAGCTATTTCGCCAATGCCGAGCTGGTCCTTTAAGCTTGAGTGGGAGGTACTTGATGGCATGGAGATCATCACCGCGGGCCATGTGAATATGGAGAAGATAGTCTTCGATCCAAACCGCGGGTCTGTTGTGCCATCGTAAGATTCGATGTTCTGGGTTTAAACCCTTGGGATCGATGATCCATAACCGTCGATGAATCATAGAGGTGTCTGGCGCCTCAGAAGCGATATCGCGACGCAGCTCGAGAGAGCGCTGTCTGTTGTGTTCGGCCCGGCCGGGGTTGTTATGTCCGGCGCGACGGTATTCGTCGTGGGTCGTAGGGCGCCCACGTGATCCGTAGATGGATCTGGATTGTCTTGCCTTATCCTCCAATATGTCTCGCAAGTCCGCGTTCCCTCTTGGCCGTATTTTTGGAGCGATGCGGGCACGGTCTTGGTGGGGCTCGATGCCTCTCATCACGACCACGGGGTGGTCGGTCAGCCATGTCGAGCGCTGGTGATGAAGGTATGTATGCTTCCTCCTCTAATCGGGGGAGCAGCTTGCGTCTTGGGTAACTTTTGGAGGGGCGTTCGAGTTTATACTCTTGACGCGAGGACCTCGGTCCATCGATCGTCCAGCAGATCTTGATCAGCTTGGAGCTGTTCTTGCTTTTTCTTTAGGCTGTTTCTTTGTGGCTATGAGCTGCGCTTGAAGCGCTCTTGTTCGACAGGATCCTCAGTGCAGCGAATTCATCATTATTGAGGCTTGCCGTCTTGGAGGGAGGCATATAGTTATCATCCTCAACCCCTTCATCCGCCGCCCTATCGTGAGGGCTTGCTTCTGCGTCCTCTGCTGGCTGAGTCTTCTTTGGAGGGATTGTCTTCGGCACTCTCCTGAGTGTTATTGTCTCCCGTGCCGGAATCACCATTCTTGCTGTGGCGGGATTTAGAGCGGCGCCGCTGACGTCGGTGTTTGGGCTGCTTCTTCGCCATCCCCATCTTTTGGGGTGTCCACCATGTATATGTCGTATGTCGAGGTGGTCTTCCAGTGCCCTGTAGGCGCTGGTTCTGTTAAATCTCGGCATCGTCGTCCATAGCGTCGATGTCGTCGGAGTCGTAGTCTAGCATGTCGGTTAGATCCTCGACAGTGGCTACAAAGTGGGTGGTGGGTGGGCTCTGAATTTCTTCGTCGTCCGAACTCCAACCGTCCTGGCCATAGTCCGGCCAGGATTCTCCTGATAGCGAGAGATGCTTCAGTGAATTCAGGATATCGCCAAAAGGCGAGTGTTGGAAAATGTCCGTGGCGGTGAATTCCATAACCGGCGCCCAATCCGGATCGATTGGTAGGGGCGCGGGAGGTTCGGAGTCCGACGAGGAGTCCGGCGCCTCGGAATCACGGGTTTCGCAGGGGACAAGATTAGTGTTCGGCTCGATCGCCGTGTATGTTGAAGCCACCGGGGCGGCGACTATCCACCGTCCCTCAATGTGGGCGATCGGCTCCGGGCTAATGGCCGAAGCGGATCCGGGTGCGGCCACCAGGGCACTGTTCGGTGGCAGAGCTAGATCATGCTCGTCGTCACAGTGCGGCGCGCTCGGCTGTGGCTCGGGTCCGTCGAAGATCAAGTCTCCGCGGACATCGGCCGTGAAGTTTAAGCTTCCGAATAGGACCTGACGGCCAGGGGCGTAGCTTTCGATCTGCTCCAGATGGCCAAGAGAATTGGCCCGCAGTGCGAAGCCGCCGAATACGAAGATCTATCCGGGGAGAAAAGTCTCACCCAGGACAGCGTTGTTGGTTGAAGATGCCATCAAGCCTATCGGTGACGACACAGAGGAACTCTCAATGAAAGCACCAATGTCGGTGTCAAAACCGCGGATCTCGGGTAGGGGTCCCGAGCGTGCGTCTAGGCGGATGGTAACAGGAGACAAGGGACACAATGTTTTTACCCAGGTTCGGGCCCTCTCGATGGAGGTAAAACCCTATGTCCTGCTTGATTAATATTGATGATATGGGTAGTACAAGAGTAGATCTACCACGAGATCAAGGAGGCTAAACCCTAGAAGCTAGCCTATGGTATGATTGTTGTAATGTATGTTGTCCTACGGACTAAAGCCCCTCCGGTTTATATAGACACCGGAGAGGCTAGGGTTACACAGATTCGGTTACAATGGTAGGAGATCTACATATCCGTATTGCCAAGCTTGCCCTCCACGCCAAGGAAAGTACCTTCCGGACACGAGCCAGAGTCTTCAATCTTCTATCTTCATAGTCTTGGAGTCCGGCGGATAATGATAGTCCGCCTGTTCGGACACCCCCTAGTCCAGGACTCCCTCAGCGTTCCTAGAGAAAACCAAGCTGAAAGACGATGGTAGCAACTATACGGACTGGGTCCGGAACTTGAGGATCATCCTCATAGCTGCCAAGAAAGCATATGTCCTAGAAGCACCGCTAGGTGAAGCACCCATTTTCCCAGCAACTCAAGACGTTATGAACACCTGGCAGTCGCGTAGTGATGATTACTCCCTAGTTCAGTGCAGCATGCTTTACAGCTTAGAACCGGGGCTCCAAAAGCGTTTTGAGCAGCACGGAGCATATAAGATGTTCCAAGAGCTGAAAATGGTTTTCCAAGATCATGCCCGGGTCGAGAGATATGAAGTCTCTGGCAAGTTCTACAGTTGTAAGATGGAGGAAAACAGTTCTGTCAGTGAGCATATACTCGCTATGTCCGGGTTACACAATCGTTTGTCTCAGTTGGGATTTAATCTCCCAGATGACTAGGTCATTGACAGGATCCTCTAGTCGATCCCACCTAGCTACAAGATCTTTGTGATGAACTACAATATGCAAGGGATGAAGGAGTCCATTCCCGAGTTATATTCAATGCTGAAATCAGCGGAGGTGGAAATCAAAAAGGAACATCAAGTGTTGATGGTGAATAAGACCACTAGTTTCAAGAAAAGCAAGGGTAAAAAGAACTTCAAGAAGGACGGCAAGGGAGTTGCCGCACCCGGTAAATCAGTTGCCGGAAACAAGCCAAACAATGGACCCAAGCCTGAGACTCAGTGCTTTTATTGCAAGGGAAATGGTCACTGGAAGCGGAACTGCCCCAAGTACTTAGCGGACAAGAAGGCCGGCAACACCAAAGGTATATGTGATATACATGTTATTGATGTGTACCTTGCCATTACTCGTAGTAGCTCCTAGGTATTTGATACCGGTGCGGTTGCTCATATTTGTAACTCAAAACAGGAGCCGCGGAATATGCGAAGACTGGTGAAGGACGAGGTGACGATGCGCATCGAGAATGGTTCCAAGGTCGATGTGATCGTCGTCGGCGCGCTACCTCTACATTTACCTATAGGATTAGTTTTAAACCTCAATAATTGTTATTTAGTGCCAACTTTGAGCATGAACATTGTATCTGGATCTCGTTTAATGTGAGATGGCTACTCATTTAAATCCGAGAGCAATGGTTGTTCTATTTATTTGAGAGATATGTTTTATGGTCATGCCCCGCTGGTCAATGATTTATTCTTATTGAATCTCGAACGTGATGTTACACATATTCATAGTGTGAGTACCAAAAGATGCAAGGTTAATAATGATAGTCCCACATACTTGTGGCACTGCCACCTTGGTCACATTGGTGTCAAACGCATGAAGAAGCTCCATGCAGATGGACTTTTGGAGTCTCTTGATTATGAATCATTTGACACATGCGAACCATGCCTCATGGGCAAGATGACCAAGACTCCATTTTCCGGAACAATGGAGCGAGTAACCAACTTGTTGGAAATCATACATACTGATGTGTGCGGTCCAATGAGCATTGAGGCTCGCGGTGGCTATCGTTATGTTCTCACCCTCAATGATGACTTAAGTAAATATGGGTAAGTCTACTTAATGAAACACAAGTCTGATGCCTTTGAAAAGTTCAAGGAATTTCATGGTGAGGTGGAGAATCAACATGACAGGAAAATAAAGTTCTTACGATCAGATCATGGGGGAGAATATTTGAGTCATGAATTTGGTACGCACTTAAGGAAAGGTGAAATTGTTTCACAACTCACGCTGCCTGGAACACCTCAGCGTAATGGTGTGTCCGAACATCGTAATCGCACTCTATTGGATATGGTATGATCTATGATGTCTCTTACAGATTTGCCGCTATCATTTTGGGCATACGCTTTAGAGACAGCCACATTCACTTTAAATAGGGCATCGTCTAAATCCATTGAGACGACACTGTATGAATTATGGTTTGGGAAGAAACCTAAGTTGTCGTTTCTAAAAGTTTGGGGATGCGATGCTTATGTCAAGAAACTTCAACCTGAAAAGCTCGAACCCAAGTCGGAAAAATGCGTCTTCATATGATACCCTAAGGAAACCATTGGGTATACCTTCTACTTCAGATCTGAAGGCAAGATCTTTGTTGCCAATAACGGGTCCTTTCTGGAGAAAGAGTTTCTCTCGAAAGAAGTAAGTGGGAGGAAAGTAGAACTTGATGAAGTACTGCCTCTTGAACCAGAATGTAGCGCAACTCAGGAAGATGTTTCTGTGGTGCCTGCACCGACTAGAGAGGAAGTTAATGATGATGATCGAGGTACTTCGGATAAAGTTGCTACTGAACTTCGTAGGTCCACAAGGACACATTCCACACCAGAATGGTATGGCAACCCTGTCCTGGAAATCATGTTGTTAGACAACGGTGAACCTTCGAACTATGAAGAAGCGATGGCGGGCCCGGATTCCAACAAATGGCTTGAAGCCATGAAATCCGAGATAGGATCCATGCATGAAAACAAAGTATGGACTTTGACAGACTTGCCCGATGATCGGAGAGCCATAGAAAATAAATGGATCTTTAAGAAGAAGACTGACGCGGATGGTGTTGGGGATATAACTATTTGTGTAAGCCGCCCAGGAGGGGCCTGGTTATGCAAAGAAGACTCACCAGAAAGAAGCCCAAGACCAAGCATGAAGTTGGCGGTTCAATAAAGAGCTTAAAGGCCCACAGGCGACTTAAGGCCCATTGTAGTAAACCGCCATAATGGCATGGCTTGTATCATAAGGTAGATTTAACTAGTCACCGAGCCGGACACTGTTTATAAGCCGGCCGGGACTCTGTAAGCCACAGGGCGTGAACCCGTGTATATAAGGGGACGACTCTTTGGCGCTTAGGGCAAGAAACAACTCATCGAGAGCCGGGCATAGCGTATCTCGCTTCCTGGTCATCGAAACATCAATACCAACCCAACTAGACGTAGGCCTTACCTTCACCGTAAGGGGCCGAACTAGTATAAACCTCGTGTGTCCCTTGTCTCAATTAACCCCTTCAAGCTTCCTAGTTGCGATGGCTCCACAACTAAGTCCTTTCACGAGGACATCTGACGTGACAATTCCACGACAGTTGGCGCCCACCATGGGGCCAGCGCATGGTGGATTTGAGTTCTTGAAGGGCAACTTCAAAGGGCTCAAGGGATACGTAGTGGGCCGGATGACCAAGAGTCGTCGCGGCAAGATCTACATCGACGATGAAGGCTGGGGCCCCGACGCCGACTCAATTGAGTACAGGTACCGGGTCCCCTTTGGCGGAATCCACATCTTCATCGGCCGGATGGGTGAGCCGGGCCCTGAGCCAGACAGCTACACCGACCTCGTCGAGACGGCTCAGCGTGCGAGGAAGGCCCGAATTCAACCCGTCATGAAGCGTGCTTTCGTGGGCTGCATCCATGGAAAGGAACTCTGTGAAGGATCTGAAGATGGTGGTGAGACGACCGTCCTCTCAGACGGTGATTCGTCCGCCGACTCAACAGATTTGTTGTACCAATTGCAAGATGGCGTGCTCGGGGGCTGTTCCGACGGCACCAGTATTCCGGACCCCTGTGAGCCGCCAAGATGGGCAGGAGTCTTCATGGCTGGGACTCAGCCCGGCTAAAATCCTACAACTGCTACAACAATAATGTCCGGGACAGGAGCAGCCGGGGCAGGCGGCCCTATGCGCCTGCCAGCTCAGGTGTTGATAGACCTCATGGACAAGCTTACGGCCCTGTTAACCGCCATGGTTATCCCTGCCAACAAAGATGAGCATGACACGGAGGTGGCACGGGTGCGTGAGGATATAGCTTAGGCCAAGGAGGCCTTGGCAGCTGAGGATACTAAACTAGCCACAGAGCGGGCGGCTCTGGACGCCCGGGCGCAGCGGTTGCAGTCAGAAGCCTACCAGCTTACGATGAGCCTAAACGCATCTAATGAGGTAATGAGGAGGAGACATCAGAAAACCCAGTCCCGTTTACCTCCGAATTACGACCCTCGGGTTCTTTTTGCTACGCCCGGAGCCGGCCCAAGTAACCCGCCAGAGACTAGTCAGTTTATGACAGCCGGAGCTGGAGGGCCGGCTCAGCCTCGAGAGATGCCGCCTCCTCATGTGAGCATGGCACCACCGCGTTATGTGCCGATACCACCGGGTCACTTTTCTAACCCCATGGAGAACTTAATTGCGGCTTCGGCGCGTTTGGCGGCTCTTCCCATGGACGGTGATGACCCGACAGTGGTGGAGACCCGGAGGGTCAGAGAGTTTCTCCAGACGGCCTTGGCGCGGCAAGAGACCTATTCTTACAGCCAGAACAGGATTCACTCAACTCCTCCGCCTTGGTTAGCACCGCCTCGTCAGAACCGGAGCCCGAGTTACAACAGGCACATGGAGTCTGAAGCTCTGTCAAGCAACGCCCAACGCCGTAATCAGCCCGGTGGCTATAACCCGGTGCAAGACCGAATACGCCAGGAGAACGAGCGGGCGGCTCAGCTAGCGGCTCATCAGGCGGCTCATCAGGATTTTCTAGAGTATCTGACGACTTCTGTTGAGACAGGAGTAGCCACTAGAACTGGTGGTGTTCCTTGTTTGGTACCGGCTTTGCGTAATGTGCGCCTACCCAAGGACTTCAAGGGACCTCGAAAGGTGCCGAATTATACGGCCGACTTGCAGCCCGGAGCTTGGATCGAAAGTTATGAGATGGCTATGGAGTTATTGGAAGTCAGCGACGCGGCGATGGCTAAGTACTTCACCATGATGTTAGATGGAACAGCCCGATCCTGGTTAAAGGGTTTGCCACCCAATTCCATTGGTTCATGGGCAGAACTAAAAGCCTGTTTTATCCAGAACTTCAAAGACACTTGCAAGTAGTCTATGTCGATTGTGGATTTGACAAATTGTAAACAGGAGGAGGGTGGATCTACGACTCATTGGGTACGCCGGGTCAAGGAGATAATACATTCATCTGACAAGATGGATGCCGGTTCTGCAGTCCTCATGTTGGAGAAGAATTGCCGTTTTGAGCCACTGAGGCAGAAACTGGGGCGCCTTAAGATTGATTGCAATGATATAGGTACGCTGATGGCGGCTTTAGTCAAATATTCCGACTCTGATAGTACCAAGGACCCCGCGTCTGATGAGGAAAAGACCGGGAAGGGAAAGAAGAACGGCAATGGAAAGGGTCAGCAGCATAACCCGATGAATCAAGGAGGCAATAAGCATAAGGCGGATGGTAACCCGGAATTTGTGGCCAACGCCAATGCGCAAGGAAACAATCAGAGACGTAAGGGTAAGCCGCCTCGATCCGGCGGGTCAGGCCCATCTCTTGAGCAGCTAATCAATGAGCCCTGCCCGAGACACGGCACCCGGGAGCGGTGTAACGCCCTCGATGCGGCTAGGGGGGACAAAGGAGAGGATTTCTAGGGTTTGACAAAAATGGACTAGGGGGTGGACTATATATGGAAAAGAGGGGAGTTTGGATCATCCGATCGAAATCCGATGGACGAGAATAAATATGCTAGGGAGTCCAATAAATAAAACGATGATGTTTTGTAGACGTTAGGGGATGATCCGGATCCAACGGTCACGACAGATCGGTTCGGGTTCGGGCAAGTTTCGGACACGCACAAGAGGGGGTGGGTGCTTGTGCAGAGGGGTTAAGTGGTTTGACAAAAGGGAAACGAAAAACACGGTTGGTCTCGGAACGGTCAACGAAGGCAAGGGGGGGACGCGGCAACTTCGAACGGGTGCAAGTTTTATGAAAACGATGCCGATGCAAAGCGCATGATGCATGAGACGAAATGCATGACATGAACAAAAAGCAAAACAAAACAACAAAACCCAACCACGAAGGTAAAATCATATCGCATCTCCGGAAAAAGGCAAGAGTTGGAGTTACGAATATGGAAAGCTACATCCGGGGCGTTACAACACTCCACCACTACGAGAGGATCTCGTCCCGAGATCTAGGATGGCACCGGAGGAAACGGAAGAGAAAGAGAAGAGGTAAAACTAAGTTGCTTCTTTGACCAATGAGTGAAAACCAAAGAACCTTGAGAGGTTGAACAAATTGAAAGAAACGAAACAACGGAGATGACCAAGATTGCAAACAATTCGTTGGGCAAGAGGAACAAGGAACATGATGAGAACCAAGAGGTTTAGTGATAAGATAGATATTGAAACCACTCCGGTTAAAACTAGATAGAGGAGGAATAAGATTGATAGCAGCACTCCGACTGTAAATGGAAGGAATTGAACATGAACTTGACAAGATGAGAGGATACATGATGAAATCAACAATACAATGCCTCCGGAACGAAAGAATAGAAGCTAGATTGTTGGGATAAAAGGGACGGAGAAGAAAATAAAATCTTCTGCCAGAAATGAACTTGGAACGCATCCTTGCAAAGAAGAATAGAACGGAGTTGTTGGAAAATCAACAACGAAAAACACAAGTTTGTAGTGGGGTTATGGAAAACTTCTCAAAATTGAGGCGAAATTCTGCCACTAACGGAAACAATAGATTGGATTGAGGTCAACATGGATATGACAACTCATTTCGCCGAGAGGATAGGAGAAAAAACTTGGATCATTGATAAGCACCACAATAGCAACATTCTTTAGGGAAGACTTTAGGTGAAATCTATACCAAGATAACTCCAAAGAAGAAGTTGATTGGTCGAAAAGACCTCTTGAACACAGAGAAAATGATGGATTTAAAATACCTCATTCTTGACAACACATGAATCATGAAACATGAAGGAAATTGTCAAGAGTGACATAACACCACCTCAAAAGATAAGGTAGAAAGAATTGCACTTTGGAATGCAAGATGAAGAATACTTGAGCTCCTCAAAACAAAACATGTGTTGAGCACCATGTTTAATTTTGAGTATAGCTTGGCGGATCATAGCTTCAAGAAAAATCTTGAAGAGCAATTGAAGAATGAAGAGAATCCTTGATGAACCACCATGTAGAGCCTCCATGAAGAACTCCGGTAAAGAAAAGATGAAGCATCTCGAACCGAGAATGTGATATGATGAACAAACTCCGGAAAGAAGAAATGAACAACTTAGAACTGGGAAATTGATACCATTATGAACTCCGGAAGAAAGAATTAATCACTTGGATGAAATAATAATAAGAATTACGTTATGCGTTTCCTTCACCAATTTAAATTGATGACAAGCAACGGATTTGGCATACTACTTATTCTCGTAGAAATGATTAAGATAGATATGGCGCAAACTTGAGAAGGTATTGATGGAACCATCGATGGAATTTGAAAACAATGAATGAATTAATATGATAACGAAGGAAGTGAAATCTTGAACGAACCACCATAAGAATTGAAATTGAACGTAGCAAAAGCACAAATCACCGGGAAGAATTGGAGAAAAAGAAAACGAAGATACTTGAGAGGATTTAGATACAATAGAATGAAGAGATCATGAACTGATTAGAGGATATTTGAATGATTCACCGGTAAGATTTGGAGAACGATAGCTACACGCTGAGAATGAAGAATTATGACATGATGGCCTTCGGAGGAAAGAAATGGAAATAACTCATGAAATGCTCCGGATGGGTGAAAAGAATTCCCACAATCGAAAACAATTATGAGAGGATGGCATTGAACTTGAACTACACATCTTTGGAAGAACGGGTAAGGATTTGAGAGGAACTCTTCTTCGGTCTTCAAAATCCGAGAATGACAACGAGAAACACCACCATGAATTGTATGAGATACTCCGGGAGAATGAAAAAAACAAGGTTTTTGAGCCAACAATGAAAAATAATTTGAAAGATCTTGGAGAAGGCATGTGACTGATGAAAATTCATTCTTACGTCAAACTTGGAGAAGAATTTAGGATAGCTCTGGGAAAATAGAAGAGTCAGGTAAGATCCTGGGAAAAGACCTGTGGGTTAGGGCCCACTCAAAAGAACACCGTTGAAAATATTTAAAAGAGATGTTGCACCGGTTGAATTAAATGACTAGAATGAGATACCAATCTCGAAAGAGCTTGAACGAATGCAGAGTGGAAACACGAATCTTCGAGATATCTTGAGCACTCCGGAATAACAAATAGCGAGAAGTAGAATGATAATGAGGTGCACCGGTATGAGAAGACATTGAAATGAGGAAAAAGGTATGATCAACAAAACTTGACTTGAATCCACCGGAGAAGATATAGGAATGAGGAATGACGAACTAGTAGAACATCTTCTTGAGAACCACCGGGTAAGAACATTGACGGAAAAGAATGGAGAAACTTCACGAAAATAAAAGGATACTTGGTAAAGAAATCTGTGTCCTTGAAGAAAAAGGGTGGGAGGGTGGGGAAAAACAAAGACAACTTGGGATGAACGAAACAAACACCGTTGAGAAAACTTAGAATTTATCTTGCGGATGGGGAGAATGATGGGATCATCTCGAAGAGAAGCGCACCGGTTGGAAAAGAATTGACATGACAATCTCGATGATCAAAAAGGATTAGTATTCGCATAGCAATATGAGAACACCGTTTAAGAAAGGTATGGATTCAACATTTGACATCGAAGCAACTCGAATACCACAAATAACACCAAACAAAGGATTTGGCTTGCAGAATAAGCCGGAACAAATACATATGATAGAGATTTACCCAATCCCATATCATGCATCTGTCGGAAAGATATTCTAGGAGCTACTTGAATTCCCACCTATAAAACTCCCGAAACTTTACGGTTATGCAATCTGGTGTTGGGGATCTGAGGAAGCAATATATCTCACCCAAACTAACAATACCTACATCCAAGCTATATCCATCCGTCAACACATAACCAAGAAACCTTGAAATCGTGTACCTCAACCTTGAAAAGCATCCGTTATCTGAGTCATGGCAATACTCCGTACTCACCTCGATCTTTGGGTTAGCGGGTTATCTCACCAACAAGCGCATAAAAGAGATTTTCGATGTCGGCGATAAACTCAGGTATTCCAGAACTGCAACGATAAAATTATGACGACAACACCTCGGAGCTCAACTCCCCGGGACACCTCCAAAAAAAACCCCTGCTGACGGAAGGCACCAAGACAATGTTGTCATCATAAAACCATCGGAACGATTCTAAGATACCCGCGTGATCCTAAAATTTTTTTTAGTGAAATTTGAGGAGAGAAGAGTCAAAACTCTACGTCAGGATACCTCACCAGAAGGTCGAAGGGACTGGGGAGTAAAAAGAATTCGTAACTCTCCGATATATATAATCCTAAATGACTCAAAACATTTTTCTAGACACAACTCGGCCGCTAAAAACGATCAAGCAGTGGGGCTCCTAAGGTCGGGGAAGGCTCTGATTACCAACTTGTAACGCCCTCGATGCGGCAAGGGGGGACAAAGGAGAGGATTTCTAGGGTTTGACAAAAATGGACTAGGGGTGGACTATATATGGAAAAGAGGGGAGTTTGGATCATCCGATCGAAATCCGACGGACGAGAATAAATAGGCTAGGGAGTCCAATAAATAAAACGATGATGTTTTGTAGACGTTAGGGGATGATCCGGATCCAACGGTCACGATAGATCGGTTCAGGTTCGGGCAAGTTTCGGACACGCACAAGAGGGGGTGGGTGCTTGTGCAGAGGGGTTAAGTGGTTTGACAAAAGGGAAACGAAAAACACGATTGGTCTCGGAACGGTCAACGAAGGCAAGGGGGGGGACGCGGCAACTTCGAACGGGTGCAAGTTTTATGAAAACGATGCCGATGCAAAGCGCATGATGCATGAGACGAAATGCATGACATGAACAAAAAGCAAAACAAAACAACAAAACCCAACCACGAAGGTAAAATCATATCGCATCTCCGGAAAAAGGCAAGAGTTGGAGTTACGAATATGGAAAGCTACATCCGGGGCGTTACAAGCGGCCCGCCACACACCTATGGAAAGATTGCGCGATCATGAAGGCGTTTAAGAATTCCAACACTTTTGATGGCAGTCATGGCTCTAGCAGCGGCTCAGGCGCTGGCGATTTTCATGGCCCGGGTGGTGGTTCAAGTTCCGGCTTTCAAGGACAACAAGGCGGCTATAATCAACAGCAGTCTGGACAAGGAGACCAACAGTAGCAGCATTCGGGTTATCAAAGTAATCCGAAGCAGTTGAATAGTGGGCAGTATCACGTGTTCACCACTTGCTTATGCAAACGCGACCAGAAGGTTCATAAGAGGGTCGTGAATTCTGTTGAACCGACAGTTCCTTGTTACTTGCAGTGGTCGGAACAGCCCATTATATGGAGCAGAGAAGATCACCCTCCACGGGTCGATAATCCGGGTCAGTTAGCCTTGGTGGTAGCACCTCAGGTTGGTGGATATAAATTCACTAAGGTACTCATGGACGGAGGTAGTAGCATCAATATCCTCTATTATGAGACCTTTCGACGCATGGGGTTAACTGATAAGAATTTGAGGACATCCAACACTATTTTCCATGGAGTGGTTCCTGGTAAGTCGGCTTACCCAGTTGGCAAGATTGAGCTGGAAGTGGCCTTTGGAGATGAATATGATTCCAGGGCTGAGAAATTGACGTTTGAATTGGTCAAAATCAGGAGCCCATATCATGCTCTGTTTGGGCAGCCGGCTTATGCTAAGTTCATGGCACGGTCGTCTTATGTTTATTTGCAGCTCAAGATGCCGGGTCACAAGGGCACCATCACTGTGCATGGAAGTCGGAAGGTAGCCTTGGAATGTGAAGAAGGCGACGCGGCTTATGCTGAGTCTGCCTGTGCAGCGGAAGAACTCAAATTTTATCAAGATAATGTTGACCCAGCGGATATGACCTCCCTGAAGAAACCAACTACAGAGCATGACCCGGCGTTGAATTTTAAATCGGCCGCCGAGACGAAGCTTATTGACTTTACCCTAGGTGACTCTTCTAAGCAATTCAGCATCAGCAGCAATTTGGATCCCAAATAGGAAAGCGCACTCATCGAGTTCATTCGTGAGAACCGGGACATCTTTGCATGGAAACCTTCTGACATGCCGGGTGTACCGAGGGAACTCGCTGAGCACGCTCTCAATATTGATCCGAAGTATAAGCCGGTCAGGCAGTTTCTTCGATGTTTTAACGAAGAGAGACGGAAAGCTATTGGAGAGGAAGTTGCCCGGCTCTTAGCGGCTGGGTTCATTGTTGAAGTTTTTCACCCGGAGTGGTTGGCTAACCTGGTGCTTGTGCTTAAAAAGAACGGCACCTGGCGGATGTGTGTGGATTACACGGACTTAAACAAGGCTTGTCTAGCTGATCCCTTTGCTCTGCCCCGTATTGATTAGATCATTGATGCTACAGCGAGTTGTGAACGTTTGAGCTTCTTGGATGCTTACCCTGGCTATCATCAGATCAAAATGGCAGTTAAGGACCAGGAGAAGACGGCTTTCATCACTCCGTTTGGAGCCTTCTGTTATGTATCCATGCCGTTTGGGCTCAAGAGTGCTCAAGCGACTTATCAGCGATGTGTGCAGAACTGTCTACACGATCAAATTGGGCATAATGTTCATGCCTATGTAGATGACATCGTGGTGAAATCCAGAGAGAAGGAAACCTTGATATCCGACTTGAAAGAGACCTTTGATAATCTTCGGGTTTATAAGATGATGCTTAATCCGGCCAAGTGTGTGTTTGGTGTACCCGCAGGCAAGCTCTTGGGTTTTTTTGGTCTCCAACAGAGGCATTGAAGCTAATCCGGAGAAGATCAAGGCGATTACCTCTCTGGCTAAACCTGCATGCATCAATGATGTTCAACGACTGGTGGGTCATGTTGCCGCTTTAAGACAGTTCATAAGCCGGTTAGGTGAGAAGGCCCTACCGCTATATCAGATGAGGAAGAAAACAGACACTTTTATGCAGGTGATCTTCTTGATGCTGCCTTTGAAGACTTGAAGAGACAGTTGTCTGAACCACCGGTTCTTGCAGCTCCCATTGATAAAGAGCTGTTGTTGTTATATGTGGCTGCCAATTCATGAGCCGTCAGTGTCGCCATCGTGGTGGAGCGTAAGGAAGCTGGCAAGGAGCACCCAGTTCAACGGCCGGTTTACTACATCAGTGAGGTGCTCATTGAGTCTAAACAAAGGTATCCACATTGGCAGAAACTCGTTTACGGAGTGTTTATGGCCAACCGGAAGTTAAAGCAGTACTTTCAAAGTCATCCTATAACTGTGGTAAGTTCTGCCCCTTTGGGAGACATCATCCAGAATAGGGAGGCCACAGGACGAGTCGCCAAGTGGGCTATCGAACTTGGGCCTCATGGTTTGAAGTATATGCCACGTACTGCTATTAAGTCTCGGGCCTTGGTGGACTTTATCAATGATTGGACAGAGTTGCAGGCACCTGAGGAGAAGCCAGATAACACATATTGGACTATTCACTTTGACGGGTCCAGGCAGTTAGAAGGCTCGGGGGCTGGAGTTGTTTTAACTTCCCCTCGAGGTGACAAATTTTGTTATGTACTCTGACTTATGTTTCCGTGTACTAAAAATGCAGCTGAGTATGAGGCCTTACTCCATGGTCTTAGGATGGCCAAGGAGATGAACTTAAGCCGGGTAAGGTGTTTGGGCGACTCAGATCTCGTGGCTCAACAGGTGTCAGGCAAGTGGGATTCCAAGGATCCCCTTATGGCGGCTTATCGCCGTGAAGTAGATGTTGTGGCTGGTCACTTCAAGGGTTATCAAGTGGAGCACATTGATCGAAGGAAGAATGAGGCGGCTGATGCTTTAAGCCGGTTGGGATCTCAATGTAAGCCGGTGCCGCCTAACACCTTTCTTGATATTTTGCATAACCATTCTGTCAAGGTGCCTACCGAGGAAGAACTAGCAGTACCAGACCCGGAGGCACAACTCTTCACGTTATCTCGGACTGGACAGTGCCATATTTGGCCTATATGACCCGGGGAGAATTACCTAAGGACGAGACCTTGGCAAGACAAATCGTCAGGCGCTCCAAATCTATGACGATTGTTAACGGCGAGTTACATCATCTAAGCGTCACTGGGGCGTTTCAACGCTGTGTGTCACCTGCAGAAGGCCAAGAAATACTTCGTGAGATCCATGAAGGGGATTGTGGCCATCATGCCGGGTCAAAATCTCTTGTAGCCAAACCTTTCCGTGATGGTTTCTACTGGCTGACGGCTCATGCTGATGCGGAGGATCTGGTCAGTAAATGTGACGGTTGTCAAAAGTTCTCACGACGAGCTCATGTGCCGGCTCAAGAGTTGAGGATGATCCCAATCACTTGGCCGTTTGCAGTCTGGGGGCTTGACATGGTTGGACCTTTCAAGAGGTCTAAGGATAAAAAGACACATCTCCTGGTGGCAGTGGATAAGTTTACAAAGTGGGTTGAGGCAGAGCCGGTCAGTAAGTGTGATGCAGCCACGGCGGTTCAATTCATGAAAAAGGTGATCTTTCATTTTGGTTTCCCACACAGCATTATAATGATAATGGCACTAATCTCTCCAAGGGTGCCATGGAAGAGTTCTGTCAACGAGAACATATCCGGCTTGATGTTTCGGCTGTTGCTCATCCTCAATCCAATGGTCTAGCAGAAAGAGCTAATCAAGAGATCCTAAAGGGTATCAAGCCCCGGCTCTTTGTCCCCTTATAGCGGACTCCGGGTTGTTGGGTGGAGGAGTTACCCTCTGTGTTATGGAGCATCAACACTACGCCTAACAGATCTACAGGCTACACACCTTTCTTCATGGTGTATGGTGCAGAGGCGGTCCTGCCAAGTGACATCCGGCACGATTCACCCCGCGTGGCGGCTTATGTTGAGGCTGACAATGAAAAAGCTCGTCAGGATGCGCTGGACTTGTTGGATGAAGAGAGATTCTTGGCAATAGCCCGCTCAGCGATTTATCAACAAGACCTGCGCCGCTATCACAGCCGCCGGGTTAGGAGCAGGACCTTTCAGGAAGGCGATTTGGTGCTCCGGCTCATCCAGGATCAGTCTGACATGCACAAGCTATCCCCACCTTGGGAAGGACCCTTTGTGGTCAGTAAGAATTTGCACAACGGATCATATTACCTCATCGATGTTCGAGAGCACAAAGACTCACGTAAGTCGGAGGAGGAGACCCGCCGGCCGTGGAATATTGCCCATCTCCGGCCTTACTATACTTATTCCACCGGCTCTCAAGATGTATATATTTTGACAATGTATATATTATATAAAGAAATAAAGCAGGACCTCTGTCCTTTTTACCCTCAAAGGTTTATGTGTCTTCTTTATCAGGTGGTGGAAACAACCAACATGGAGCGGATCACATTTGAATCCGGCTTTCCCTTTGGTCTGGCTTATGATCATGTCTGAATCTAGCCATGGTCACTTGGGGGCTTCCTATTCAAACATAGGTCGTATTCGAACCAAAGAGAACATAGCTATCGATACCCACTTGATCGGCATATTGCCAAACCCACTTGGGGGCTTCTTGATCATATTTGAATCATAGCTTAACCCCTTTGGGTCTGACATGGATCGTATTCGAATCAGCGTCATTAAACAACTCTTATGGTCACTTGGGGGCTTCCTGTTCAAACATAGGTCGTATTCGAACCAAAGAGAACATAGCTGTCGATACCCACTTGATCGGCATCGCCAAAGCCACTGGGGGCTATATGATCGTATCTGAATCTTAGCTTAACCCCTTTGGAACGGTTTACTGATCGTATTCGAATCAGAAGCCTGTAAATGTTGTTTATCATCCAACATAAGGATAAATTATTTTGACTATCTTGAGACCTTCTTGAAAGCATTATGAGATGATTTTTTATTCTTCCGGTTTAATATTGATTACCCCAGGTTCTTAAGTGCCAGGTGAACATCATATAAGCAGGGAAGATTATCAAAGGGATCGCAAGTATGCTATTATGATTATGTTTAACAAATATAATCATAAACCAGCCGGTATATGATGTCTTTGGGTCGTGTTCTGGGTTATCAATACTTTATGTAACCCCCGACGCGATAAACCGCCAAGGAAATTTTGCTTGTTTTATGTGCAGGATAAGGCAAAGCAAATTTAAACGTCAAGGAAATAAACGGTCAACATAAGCCAGAAACATATAATGACGGCGGCTTACGAAAGTATTAAGCACCAGGAACATGCGCGAAGGCATGATAAACATTGAGAATTCTTTACTACCCTATTACAAGACTTCCCGAGTCTGAATAAATGAAGCATTGTTTTTTGCAAAGTTATAAAACGCCTGGCGGTTCATTCCTTCGACGGGCTCGAAGACTCCGAATTATCCTTCTCCGCCTCTCTGTCGGTTGCTTTGTCCTGGAAGGTTGACGAGGCCCAGTCAATGCCACTCAAGGCTTCAAACTCAGCTTCATCATCTATTAAACTGGCTGGGTCCACTTCAGGGGAAAAAGTATGCTTACGCGTTGGAGGGATCAGGATGACTTGATCATATGGAATGTTTGGAATTCTCCGGTTCTCACTATCATAGCCCGGCGAATACTTGGTAAGATCAGTATCATTCCCAATAAGGGTAGCCACGGGATGTATGACTTTGACACAGCCGCTGAAATCATGATCATCAAATACAATACCGTCCTCCTTCAGGCTCGGGTATCCAAGAGCGAGGTCGGCCGGGTCTAGCTCTGGCATCCATGCCTTTGCCTGGCTCAAGGCGGCCACGGCCCCGGCTCTTGAAGATGCCCGCTTTAAATCCTGAATTCGCTGAGGTAGCACAGCGAGATGCTTCAGCACGTCTTGCAGAAGGTGGGGAGTGGTATTTGATAAGGCTACAACATCCAAGGCGCGTTGTGACCCGGAGTACAGTTGTTCCACTAAAGTGTAAACCGCCTTAAGTTCGATCAGCATGCTCTGCTTGAGGTTGGTGCTCCTGGGGCCTGTGTGTTCACAAGTATAACAGTGAGCCGGAGATAACGATTACAATAGTCATCAAAAGATTACAATGTTTGAGGTTTTGTACAATAACTTACCGAAGATGGCTGAGACCATTTGAGATATCTGCCGTTTTAAGTCGGACAGCTCGGTTGTTGCCTCTGTAAGAGATGCTTCTGCCGTCTCGGCCCGGGTCACTAGTGAAGCCTTCTCATCAGCCCAGATTTTCTTCTCTGACTCAAAATTTTTCTTCAACTTCTCTTGTTCAGAGACACTGAATTCAAATTTGGATTTGGCCTTTTGAGTTTCAAGTTCTTGAGTTCTCAGCCGGCTCTTCAGGTCAGCAAGCTCCGACTCAAATTGACTTATGGTGGCCTGCATTGATACCAGGTTATGGTAAGGATCACGGTAAGGTAACATTCAAGTCCCAAGTATTTTACAAGTAAAGATACTTGGCACTTGGGGGCTATGT
Source organism: Aegilops speltoides (assembly GCA_021437245.1). Lineage (NCBI taxonomy): Eukaryota > Viridiplantae > Streptophyta > Magnoliopsida > Poales > Poaceae > Aegilops > Aegilops speltoides. The sequence continues at coordinate 61,532,987 of CM038142.1, forward strand.
ATGTTAAAGAATTTTTTAACCTACAAATCCGGGTCATGCATATTAAGTCCCAAGCATTTTACAAGTAAAGATACTTGGCACTTGGGGGCTAATGTGTATCGCAAGTTCAAAGTATCATGCTATAACCGGGTTAAATATATTCTCTTTAAACCGGACAAACCAACAGTAAGCAGATTTCTAAGTCTACATCATATTCATTCATAAGCAATAGACTTGGGGGTTGGTACAGTAAGTAAGATTCAGGAAAATAGCATAAGTTATACCTCAGATTTGTGCTGTATTTGTTTCACCATGTCAATTTCCAGGTCACGACTATTATGCACTTGATTCAGGTAGCCCGAGACTATATCGCCAATGCTTAAGTGAGGATAATCAATAATGTCCTGCTTGGCCTTTCGGCGTTCGGCAAGTTCTTCCTTGGCAGTACATTTGGCAAGGACAGTAGGCCGCCCCGGTTCAACAAATTGACTTTTCAAAAATTCAACTTCCGGGTCAGTCGTCTTGACCGGGCCAGGAGCTTCCGGATTATCAGAATTGTTGATAGCATCTTCGGCAGGCGGGTCAGAGGTTGGCACAGGAATGTCAGAAGCCGGTTCAGGCGGCGGGTGATGGGTGGAGCTGTTAGGAGCAGACATGTCAAGCGCCGGTTCAGTAACAATCGGGTCTTGGGATGGCTTATTCTTCCTTGCCCTCTTGCTGGGCTTCACTTGCATGTTGTCAATAAAGGTAGAAGGATGAATACTAAAGCATGAGTAAGGTAAAGCCTAAAGTAGATAAGGTTACATTACCCGGGATCAGTTTTGAAAGCCGGCATGTTTGATTGCATAGACTCGCCGGAGGAAGGAGAGGTATCCTGATAATTGGAGTCAGATGAATTGAGAGGTTGGCGAATTAAACCTGCCAAAGGTAAAACAGAACGTAAATCGGAGATAACCTTAGTCCGACGCTTCCTAGTTACATCAGGTAAGCCGGAGGAGAGTTCTGCATCCTTATTGGTCCGGGTCTGCCTCCAGTTTTCAAGCTGTTGTTGCTTCAAAATAAATTGAGGATCTTGATAAGCTAGAGGATGTGAAAATCTTACTTTTCGGGTCACCCTTCGGATTTTTTGCTTTGGCAAAGGCTCCGAGTCGGAAGATATTATAGTTACCTCTTCATCAACTGCTTGGCTGTTCCCCGTATCCTCCTGAAAGGATAGAATGTCAATAAAATAATGACAAAGGAGTTAAGAAAATTAAAGGATTACCTCTTCGTCATCCGAAGAAGTATCATACAATTTGAATAAATCGGAGGCGTTGGGTTTCTTCTTCTTTGAGGTTCCCGTTTTGGCGGCTTTCCTTCCGGTTTTCTTGGCTGTCTGGTTTGTTTGGCAGCCTCATGGTCATACTTGACCTTCCAGAAGTTGTCATCGGCCTGTGGAAAAGGATAAGGAACTATGAGTACTAATAAGGTATAACATAGCAAAGAGTATTTATTAAGATTGATAACTTACTGCAGGGGTCGGGTTCTTCTTGCAGAAGGGAAGTAAGCCGAAGGCATTACTAGTTACAGTGCCTTCCTTTAGCAGCGACTGGGTCGTAGCATCCACCACATCATCTAGTAAGTCGTTAGGACTATGATGTAGTGGATCATCCTTTTCGCCTGTGTAAGTACACATTAAGCCGGAACGGCGGCTTAATGGAAGTACTCGCCAAGTGACCCAGACTCGGACCAGATCGATGCCGTTTAAGCCGTTTCCCAAAAGATCTTTGATTTTCTTGATGGTAGGATTGAGAGGTAGACGCTCGACAGTAGTCAGTTTATCCGCCAGCGGATGGTTGGACTCAAGGCGCAGGGCGCGGAAGCCAGGCAGAGGGCTCTCATCAGCCGGTGAAGTGTCTTGACAATAGAACCACGTCTGATTCCAATCTTTTGGATGACTCGGCAGTTCAGCTAAGGAAAGAGGCAATCTCTCCGCCGCTGAATTGAGATGCCGCCAAGCTCAAGACTAGGCCCGTTGGCACGTTCATTCTGCCGGTTCAAGTAGAAAAGCTCTCTGAACAAAAGCAGACTTGGCTCCTCTCCCAGGTACACCTCGCAGAAGACTTGGAAATTGCAAATATTTGACACGGAATTGGGTCCAATGTCTTGAGGTCTAAGATCAAAGAAATTCAAAACCTCCCTGAAGAATTTTGAGCCGGGAGGGGCAAATCTCCGGTTCATGTGATCCGTAAAAACTATTACCTCCCCTTCTTTGGGTTGATGCCTCTCTTCAGACGGGTCAGGGGCACGATAAGACATGACCTCCTTTTTTGGCAGATAGCCGGACTTCACAAATTCAGACAGTTTACTCTTTGTGACTATGGATGGGACCCAATTGCAGGTCACAGGGGCCTTGGTTGCCTTAGGTGCCATGACAACAGTTGGCCTACGACAAAATAAGAGGTTCCGGTTCAATTTTAACCGGGAGAAAATATCTTAATTATTCAAGGTGGCGGCTTAAGAAGGGGCCTAATTATATAAGGATAATTATGCAACAGTATTTAAGCCGCTACATGTATCAAAAGCAGTTCAAACTTCTTAAGGTCATGAGAAGCAAGCAAGGCTCACAGATCACTGTCATTTATTTAAACCGGCTACATGGACAATTGTGTTTAAGTGTATTCGACAGAAGTAGTTTTCCGGCTGATACAAACAGGTTTCATAATCTGCCACTGTTATTTGAGATCAAAAAGCTGTTCTAGCAAGAAAAATTTCTAGACCTAAGACCGGCGTAGATGAAGCTCAATGGCTCGAATGGGGCCTCTGTGTGACAGAAAGGGATCTATTTGCATTCAAAATAGGTGCGGAAAATCTACTGCATCAGTTTTTACCATCTTCAAAATCAAGAAGAGCGGGGGTGATGAAATCTATGAAAGGAAACTACTGAATAGTGAAGAACGCGAAGAACTCGAAGGTCCTAATGTAGATCTAAGAAGCAGGAAAGAGGAGACTTACGGATACAGGGTTGCAGCGGAGGGTCGTCGCGTTTTCTCTGGTCAAACCAGGTTGATGCAGCGGCCTGAGGTGGTGAAGACGAGAAGATCTGCGACGGCGGCGGCAGCGGAGCACGAGCGATAGAGAAGCAGCAAGAGGAAGAAGACGACTGAAGGAGGAGAATGAGAAGACCTAGGTCGCGCCTATTTATAAGGAAAGGATAACTTAGACGACACGAGAAACGAGGAAATAAAAGTTATTGTCCAGCAGCCTCGACGCCTCGGTTTTCAGAATAGTCAATAAAGGCAAAGATCCGTTGAAGGATATGGTGGAATAAAGAAAGAATTTAAGTAAAGATGACGTCACGGTGGGTTAACACGGATCCAAAAGATGACGTCATGGCGGGTTAAAGAAAACCTTTGCACAGTCAGAAGACTAAAGATTTACTTCTTAAAGTATTTTAAGATTGACATGAACAGGTTCAAATCAATCTGGGGCCTAATGTTGGGGATATAGCTATTTGTGTAAGCCGCCCAGGCAGGGGCGGAGACAGGGGGGCGAGCAGGGGCTAGACCCCTGCCAATCGCTCGCCCCCCAACGATTTCTAGTAGGTAGTAGTATACGTAGTATACAGTATATGCGCTAATTGGCTGGAGATAATCACATCATTAGCCCATATAAGATAATTTTAGAGAAATTAGCCCATATGAGTACTAATATAATAAGTATTCTAGACCGAAATCCCACTAGCCCATGTCATTGACTCATTGACTCATTATCAATCCATCGATGCGGCCATATGCGATCAATCCATCCATTGATCGTGTCCTGCACTACAGCACTAGGGCATTCTTTGCCGCTGCCACCCGCCATGCCATTGCCCATTACCGCTCCCTTCGAGTAAGGTGCTCACAGTCCTGCGCCGCCGCCGCCGCCCTACCCTATCGGCTCTGCTGATCTGTCGTCTTTGTCCGCTTTGTGTCCGGTGTGTAAGGACTAAGGAGAATCTTGGAGGAGAGAAGGAGGCTTCATTACATCGGAGTTTTGCCGTGAGAAAGGAAGATCAGATAGAGGAAGGTACCACTACGTACTTGTATCTATCAGTTATTATGAATTAAAATCCTACTATCCTAATCTGGTGTGTTATTGTTGTCTACAGAATAGTGAATTAATCTATTAATCATGATTTTCCTTTATATAGTAGTCAATGAGGAAGCGAAAAGCACCAACAACTAGGAGGATAAATTCCTTTTTCACGCCAGTTGGGTCAACTTCAAGCTCCAACACTACTGGTGCCGAAAATGTGATTCCATCTGAGGAGCAACATGTTGGAGATAACCAAACAAATGATATTCCTGTTGATATGCAAACTGATGAGCAACAGGTTGTGGCACCGCAAGAAGTTGCAGCATAAGAAGGTACAGTTGAAAGCACAAAATATGTAAGGGACCCCGGTATGCGCCAGCAAATTTGGGAACTCCCTCATGATGAGCAAGAAGAAGCACGCCGCTTCTATATTTTGAAGGGTGCTTATCAACCATACGTGAGAGAATATCCATATAATAAACCGGGAAAAAATCGTCATCGATTTCAATACAGTTATTTCAATTCTTTTCCTTGGCTTGAGTATTCGATGGAAACACATCGTATGCGTCTCGCCTACCTTGTTTCTCTTCACAAAAAGCCGGTGGAAGGTGTGGGTGCGATGCATTCACGGTCAAAGGATTTAATAATTGGAAGAAGGTGAATGATGGAAGCGAATGTGCTTTCTTAACTCACATGGGCAAAGATTCCAACTCCGCTCATAACTTTTCTCAGCGGTATCATGATAATCTGAAAAATAGTTTGACTCACATTGACAAGTCAATGGTGAAAGTGTGTGCAAAAAAGGTCGCAGATGCAAGGCTAAGGCTTAAAGTTACAATTGATTGCATCAAGTAAGCAAACTTTTCTGTTTTGAGAATTCAAATATTTTATAATGTACATTAAAGCAAGTTATGACCTTTTTTCTTGTTGATTTCATCAGATGGTTAACATTCCAAGCTTGTGCTTATAGAGGCCATGACGAATCTCCGGGATCAAGTAATCAGGGTAATTTTCTTCATCTGGTGAGGTTCTTGGCTTCTTATAGCAAAGAGGTGAATGCGGTTGTTTAGGAAAATGCTCCAATGAATGCGAAGTACACATCCTATACAATGCAACTAGAAATCCTCACATTACTTTCTAGTAGAGTTAAGGAAAAAATTAGAGATGAAATTGGTACTAGCAAGTTCTGCATAATGGTAGACGAAGCACGAGATGAATCAAAGAAAGAGCAAATGGCTTTGGTTCTTCGATTCCCGAGCACTGAGGGGTTCATACAGGAGCGTTTTCTTGATGTAATTCATGTCACCGACACTCTTGCTTTGACTCTCAAGAAGGCAATTTGCAAAGTCCTTTTCGATAATAATTTGAATGTCCAAGACATTAGAGGACAAGGCTATGACGGGCAAGTAATATGAGAGGTGAATGGAATGGATTGAAGGCTCTAATTTGAATGACTGCCCTTATGCATATTATGTGCATTGCATGGCTCATCGATTCTGATTAGCGCTTGTTGCAGCGTCAAGGAGGTACATGATGTGCATAACTTTTCCAAAATGCAAATTTCATTATAAATGTTGTTAGCGCATCGACTAAGCGTAATGATGAGTTGTTAGCAAATAAAGCTGCAGAGATTGCACGCGAGATTGAATTGGGAGAACTCGTCTGAGGAAAAGGGCAAAATCAGATAGGAACTTTACAAAGACACGGTGACACTAGATGGAGTTCCCACTTCAAGTCAATTCGAGTTCTGAGAAGAAGTTTGGCGCTTCTGAGTTGAGGTCCTAAGGAGTATAGAAAATGACCGTGCAGCCTCGAAATATTCTAGAGGAGATGCCGTAGGAGCCCTAAAAATAATTATGTCATTTGATTTTGTGTTCATTTTACATCTAATGGAGAAAATCATGAAAATCAGCGATGTTTTATGCCAAACACTCCAAAAGAAGTCACTAGATATTCGAATGCATTAGATTTGGTCTCAACCACAAAGGTGCTACTTGGTAAGTCGAGAGAAGATGGTTGGGATCCCTTCTTCGGGAGGTTCAATCTTTTTGTTTGAAGCATGAGATTGACATCCACGATCTGAATAGCAGGTAACATATATTTTCTTGTTCATATAATATAGAATATTATTTATCATATTTACTAATATATGATGTGATTTGTAGGTATGTAGATGTAACAAAGTCTCTTAACAAACATGATAACACTACTACATTACATCACTACAAAGCAGATGTGTTCAATGTTGCCATAGATCAGCAATTGGTTGAGCTAAATGATCGTTTCGGTGTTCAAAACACAGAGCTTTTGACACTTTGTGCATCTTTGGATCCACGGCATGACTCATTTGACGTGTCTAATATATGCACATTAGTGGAAAAATTTTATCCTGCTGACTTTTCTAGTCAAGAACGAGCTCATTTGGAGTCTCAACTTCCCCATTTCTAGCTTGATGTTTGCAACCATCCGGAGCTAAAGAGTTCGCCTTCACTTGCTGATTTGACTATTGGATTATTTAAAACAGGTAAAGTTGCTACATACTCAATGGTTGAATGATTGACTACTGTAGTTGTTCATAACTTTTGCTTATTTGACTCCTTGATTATTAAATACAGGTAAAGCTGCTACATACTCAATGGTTGATAGATTACTATGGTTGGTCATAACTCTTCCGGTGTCAACCGCGACAACCGAGCGAGCTTTTTCAGCTATGAAACTAGTCAAGACACGTCTTCGAAACAGAATGGGAGATGACTTTCTTCGGCATTACATGGTCGTCTATATTGGGAAGGAAATAGCTGCAAAGATCACATCTGATGAGATAATTAATTTGTTCGACACTGGTGGTCGTAGAGCTGAGTTTAAGTTAATAGATATGTAACTTCATTTTATAGGTCTATGAATATTTCTTATGCTTTGTCCTCAAGTACGAGACTTAACATGTCATGATATTTCTTTCATTCTAAGCATTGGTTTCTCGCCCCCCTCATGTTCAAATCCTGGCTCCGCCCCTGCGCCCAGGAGGGGCCGGGTTATGCAAAGAAGCCCAAGACCAAGCATGAAGTTGGCCGTTCAATAAAGGGCTTAAAGGCCCACAGGCGACTTAAGGCCCGTTGTAGTAAACCGCCATAATGGCATGACTTGTATCATAAGGTAGATTTAACTAGTCACCGAGTCGGACACTGTTTATAAGCTGGCCGGGACTCTGTAAGCCACAAGGCGTGAACCCGTGTATATAAGGGGACGACCTGCTGGCGGCTTAGGGCAAGAAACAACTCATCGAGAACCGGGCATAGCGTATCTCACTCCCTGGTCATCGAAACATCAATACCAACCCAACTAGACGTAGGCCTTACCTTCACCGTAAGGGGCCGAACTAGTACAAACCTCTTGTGTCCCTTGTCTCAATTAACCCCTTCAAGCTTCCTAGTTGCGATGGCTCCACAACTATGTCCTTTCACGAGGACATCTGACGTGACAATTCCACGATAGATGGTAATGTGACCATCTATAAAGCTCAGCTTGTCGCTAAGGGTTATCGACAAGTTCAAGGGGTTGACTACGATGAGACCTTCTCACCCGTAGTGAAGCTGAAGTCCGTCTGAATCATGTTAGCAATTGCTGCATTCTATGATTATGAAATATGGCAAATGGACGTCAAGACGGCATTCCTTAACGGCTTCCTTAAGGAAGAATTGTATATGATGCAGCCAGAAGGTTTTGTCGATCCTAAGAATGCTAACAAGGTATGCAAGCTCCAGCGCTCCATCTATGGGCTGGTGCAAGCATCTCGGAGTTGGAACATTCGCTTTGATGAAATGATCAAAGCGTTTTGGTTTTTGTAGACTTATGGAGAAGCCTGCGTTTACAAGAAAGTGAGTGGGAGCTCTGTAGCATTTCTCATATTATATGTGGATGACATACTATTGCTGGGAAATGATATAGAACTTCTGGAAAGAATAAAGGCCTACTCGAATAAGTGTTTTTCAATGAAGGACCTTGGAGAAGCTGCTTACATATTAGGCATCAAGATCTATAGAGATAGATCGAGACGCCTCATAGGTCTTTCACAAAGCACATACCTTGATAAGATATTGAAGAAGTTCAATATGGATCAGTCCAAGAAGGGGTTCTTGCCTGTTTTGCAAGGTGTGAGATTGAGCATGGCTCAAAGCCCGACCAGGGCAAAAGATAGAGAAAAGATGAGTGTCATCCCCTATGCCTCAGCCATAGGGTCTATTATGTATGCCATGCTGTGTACCAGACCTGATGTAAACCTTGCTCTGAGTTTGGTAGGGAGGTACCAAAGTAATCCCAGCATGGAACACTGGACAGCGGTCAAGAATATCCTGAAGTACCTGAAAAGGACTAATGATATGTTTCTCGTTTATGGAGGTGACGAAGAGCTCGTCGTAAAGGGTTACGTCGATGCTAGCTTCGACACAGATCTGGATGACTCCAACTCACAAACCGAATACATGTATATTTTGAATGGTGGGGCGGTCAGCTGGTGCAGTTGCAAGCAAAGCGTCGTGGCGGGATCTACATGTGAAGAGGAGTACATGGCAGCCTCGGAGGACGCACATGAAGCAATCTGGATGAAGGAGTTCATTACCGACCTAGGAGTTATTCCCAATGCGTCGAGCCCGATGACTCTCTTCTATGACAACACTCGAGCTATTGCCCATGCCAAGGAGCCTAGGTTTCACAAGAAGACCAGGCATATCAAGCGTCGCTTCAACTCCATTCATGAAAATGTTCAAGATGGAGACATAGATATTTGTAAAGGTCATACGGATCTAAATGTCGCAGATCCGCTGACTAAACCTCTTCCACGAGCAAAACATGATCAACACCAGAACTCTATGGGTGTTCGATTCATCACCATGTAACTAGATTATTGACTCTAGTGCAAGTGGGAGACTGTTGGAAATATGCCCTAGAGGCAATAATAAAATGGTTAATATTATATTTCCTTGTTGATGATAATTGTCTATTGTTCATGCTATAATTGTATTAACCGGAAACCGTAATACATGTGTGAATACAAAGACCACAACATGTCCCTAGTGAGCCTCTAGTTGACTAGCTCGTTGATCAATAGATGGTCATGCTTTCCTGATCATGGATATTGGATGTTTTTGATAACGGGATCACATCATGATGCGGACATAGCTATTATAGATACGTTTACAAATATTACAAGACATGTTTTCCAGGTGATTTCTAGTAGCGACAATAAATTATTATTTTATACTGTTTGGGATGAGAATACGACACATTCTTTTATGTTATGCAGAAGTATACAAGACTTATACAAGCCACGAGTTAAAATGAAGCGACCAAGACTTATGTGTGCATATACATGTACATATGCATGTGTTCTACATGCCTACACTTTGGTGTCCATCCAAGTGCTACAACGGGTGCATGCAAGAGGTGGGCCCAAGACCAATTTCTAGAAAAGACTTCCATGCATGCATGCAAGGCCGTGCGTACAGAAGTTTATGGCCGTGCATAGAGAAGTGTCCAGCGTGGCAAGGTGCATTAGCGAGAAGCACAACACAACGTGGGGCCCAGCCCATACAAGACACAAAGACAACAACCACGAGTACTATACGAAGAAAAGGCCCAACAACTTTTATTCACAGATGGAGAGAGAGTTTGTCTCGGCCAAGTCTTGACCGTGCCGCCGGCTCCTTAATAAATAGCAATTAAATCTAGGGTTTGAACTCGGGTTTTGTTTAGAGAAGTTTAGCTTTAGCTACTTTTATTTGTCTTCGCTCGTAGCGGCTAGTGCGACCGTCAAGACATCCTATCGGAACCCCATCTTGTGAGATTAATCCCATCTAGCATATTCGTAATTTTAAGATTACTTGGCTATTATTTTCTTGCATGTTCTTCGATTTGCTTGCAGGAAAAATCCTTCGTGGATAGGTCAATCGCGTCGTTGGCTCGGTCGATAACGCCGTGGAGTTGGTTCAGCGATTGTCGTGGATATCAGTCGTGTACGGTCCTCCCTGTACGTTTGGTAGCCGGATCGTGAGGGTCAAGTCCCACCCAAAATCGTAGTTATCTTCCTCCCATCGAAAGATCGGGTCCCAGTGCTCATCAAATGGTATCAGTTTTCAGGTTCATCGGTGAGAGATTTACAGTTTTCTTAGATTAGATTGATTTTAGTCGTACAACCCACAAAAAGCCAAAAAAAAAATTTAGATTAGTTCATCCGCTGCACCAACCTTTTTAGCCTTAGCAATTTTTGCATCTAGTATTTGTGTAGTTGAATTTTTTGTTGGATTCATCTAATACTAGTGCTGGTCTAGATTAGTCCAAGAGTAAATTATCTACCAGATCAAAGTTTGTTTTTGTCCACCATATTTTCTGCCACATCAGTCCATCCGCCGCGCACCGCGTACCTCATCTACCAAGTTTAAGTGTTTGCCGCACACGCGCCTGAGTCGCTGCATCTATACCCACGTCCCATCCACCTTAAAATTTGTTCTTGTGCTACCGCGCGCACGCCCCATACTTCTGCCGCTAGAGACCAAGCATCTTGATTCCATCTGGGTAACCATCCATCATTACTTTTAGTGCTACCGCTAGCGGCACACGTCCTATCAAAAGTACAAGTTGTGTCTTGCTTTTCCTCTGACTAGTTTGCTTTTCTATCCCTTCTCCGGTACTAGTAGCACACAGCTTGTTTTGAAGCGTTTTTTTTTTCTTTCGTCTAATAGTAACCGACTTGTAAGAAAAAAAAGGAGCAAAAAAAAGAAAAAAAAAAGATAAGAAAAACAGAGAAAAAATTGCAAAAAAAAGAGAAAGAAACAAAGAGAAAGAAAAAAAAGAAAAAAAGAAAGAAAAGAAAGGAAAAGTGCAAAGTTGAGGACGCATAGCATTTTGATATCCAGGACTTCTGCTCTGTACGAGCGACAGTTTATACCTCACTTATATCTAGCTATTTAGAGCTAACATATTTGCATCGCTTTTCACACTCATTTGATTCGATGATTCGGGCTTAGATTATTTTCTCTCTTTCTAGTCGATTGCCAGCACTAGTTAGGAGTTTGAGCAATTATTCAACTTGCATTGCTTTTTGCTAAATTGTGCCACTGATATTGTGAGTTGAGAAACCTTTGCCAAGCTACACTTTTTCCTACCAATAAGTACAGGTCCCGACACTACTGATTCCTGGTTATCACTCCATCCAATCTTCATCGGTCGTTTGAAGCCAACACCAACGCGTCGATCACCACCTGTTGCATTGGTAAGAACGAGTAAGAATTTGATACTAAGCTTGAGTGTGAGCGATTTTTCTTCACCACGTCCTACTAGTTGATAGGGATTATAGACTGTGTGTTTTTCCTCTCTATCGCTAACTATGGCACAGGATCAACCCACACTTGAGGGTCTCACCGCGGATGTGAAAGTCACCAGCGAGCGTCTTGCCCAACTTGAGGGTGCTCAGATTGCGGCCGAAGAGAGGCTTAAGGCAATAGAGGATGCCCAGGGTATTGCGAACACACAGCTAAAGGACATCTTGTCACGTCTGGATGAGTTGCGGACTGCACCCCCCGTCAACAACAACGTTGATCCTCGCAACTCCGCGGGTGTCGCCGCTATTTCACGAGCTCGACGTGTGCCTATGGGCCATCCAGAACACCCAGCTACTGCCACTGATGCCGCTACCATAAACCAACACCCACGCATTCCTCCCCATGTCAACGAGGAATATGGGGACAACTACAAGGATTATTCCGGCGACACCGAGGACGACCAAACGGTTGACCGCCACCATGACCGTGCTCATCAACAACTATGTTTCAACCGCCAAGGTATGGCACAAGGTCCACCTAGGTACGATGTTAGAGATTACGAACACTTTAGTGCTAAAATTAAATTTACTGTGCCTGCTTTCAATGGTAAATATAATCCAGATGTTTATCTTGATTGGGAACTTTCTGTTGAACAAAAATTTGCATGTCATGATATTCCTGAGAACCAAAGAGTTAGGGCAGCCACTAGTGAATTTACAAACTTTGCTTCTATTTGGTGGAGTGAGTATTGCCGTGTTAATGCAAACAATATACCTACTACTTGGAATGCTTTAAAACGAGCTATGCGACAATGTTATGTCCCTTCATATTATGCTCGTGAAAAATTAAATGGATTGCAACGTTTAAAACAAGGTAGTAGTTCTGTAGAGGATTATTATCAAGAATTGCAAACTGGCTTAATGCGATGTGGATTAGTTGAAACCGAAGATGCTATGATGGCTAGATTTTTAGGTGGTTTGAATCGTGATATTCAGGATATATTGGACTATAAGGAGTACAACTCTATTACTCGTTTGTTTCATTTTGCTTGTAAAGCTGAAAGGGAAGTACAGGGACGACACAACAAGGGACGAGGTAACTTTTCTGCAGGTCGCCGCTCATCATGGACACCTTCTCCTACTGTTCCGCCCACTACTGAGTCAACACCACCTATCTTGCACAATGGTGCACACCCATCATGTGCAAAATCAGCTCCACAATCATCCGAGGCTTCGAAAGCAATTTCTGTAGCGCCCACCACTTCGTCTGGACGCACAAGGGACATGAAATGTCATATATGCAAAGGTGGCGGGCACTTGATGAAGGACTGTCCAAATAAACGAACATTCATTGTGCGGGAAGATGGTGAGTACTCTTACGCTAGTGATTTGGATGAAGATACCGTGCTATGCTTGCCACTAATAATGTAGGTGACACCGAGGAGAATGAGGCGGAGGCGATACATGTTAATCTGCGATGGCGATCAATACCCAAGCCTTGTCACCATTCGAGTACTTAGTGCCCTGGTTGGGCATCTTGATATGCCTCAACGCCATAATCTTTTTCAAACTAAGTTTGTTGTCAAAGGGCATTCCGTTCGTGTGATCATTGATGGTGGAAGCTGCAATAATTTGGCGAGTGTAGAGATGGTCGAGAAACTTTGCCTCACCACTACAAGACACCCCCATCCATATTACATCCAATGGTTCAACAACTGTGGTAAGTTGAAGGTAACACGTCGTGTGAGAGTGCATTTTACACTTGGTTCTTATCATGATTATGTTGATTGCGATGTCGTTCCTATGGAAGCTTGTTCTTTATTGTTAGGTCGACCTTGGCAATATGATAATAGTGTTACCCATCATGGTAGAACAAATTCTTATACTCTCATGTTTCAAGGAAAAATCATTAACTTGCTTCCTATGACCCCCGATGAAATAATAAATGATGACAAGACAAAATCAATGAATCATACTATGCATAGTATGCTTGCTATCAATTCTGGATCTTTTCCGTTGAGTTTTCCAACTTCTAATCTGGACATGCAATGTGCCCATATCATTCGTTTGGATCCCTATAAATCATATATAGACTCTGTGTGGGATCCAATTTATCATAATATTTATAATGTTATGCTCCGATATGACAAAAATTATCATGATCTTCATAGTGGTGCTATTCCAAATTTCTCACACCCTCATGAGCTAACGCCTTTCGAACGGCCTATATACATTGCATCTATTTTCGCTTTCCTGTATGGTGTGTTCCAGGTGAATGAAAGCCGAGGACGGCTTTGTTTTCAAGAAAGGGAGGATGATGCGGACATAGCTATTATAGATACGTTTACAAATATTACAAGACATGTTTTCCAGGTGATTTCTAGCAACGACAATAAATTATTATTTTATACTGTTTGGGATGAGAATACGACACATTCTTTCATGTTATGCAGAAGTATACAAGACTTATACAAGCCACGAGTTAAAATGAAGCGACCAAGACTTATGTGTGCATATACATGTACGTATGCATGTGTTCTACATGCCTACCCTTTGGTGTCCATCCAAGTGCTACAACGGGTGCATGCAAGAGGTGGGCCCAAGACCAATTTCTAGAAAAGACTTCCATGCATGCATGCAAGGCCGTGCATACAGAAGTTTATGGCCGTGCATAGAGAAGTGTCCAACGTGGAAAGGTGCGTTAGCGAGATGCACAACACAACGTGGGGCCCAGCCCATGCAAGACACAAAGACAACAGCCACAAGTACTATACGATGAAAAGGCCCAACAACTTTTATTCACAGATGGAGAGAGAGTTCGTCTCGGCCAAGTCTTGACCGTGCCGCCGGCTCCTTAATAAGGCCAAGTCTTGACCGTGCCGCCGGCTCCTTAATAAATAGCAGTTAAATCTAGGGTTTGAACTCGGGTTTTGTTTAGAGAAGTTTAGCTTTAGCTACTTTTATTTGTCTTCGCTCGTAGCGGCTAGTGCGACCGTCAAGACATCCTATCGGAACCCCATCTTGGGAGATTAATCCCATCTAGCATATTCGCAATTTTAAGATTGCTTGGCTATTATTTTCTTGCATGTTCTTCGATTTGCTTGCAGGAAAAATCCTTCGTGGATAGGTCAATCGCGCCGTTGGCTCGGTCGATAACGCCGTGGAGTTGGTTCAGCGATTGTCGTGGATATCAGTCGTGTACGGTCCTCCCTGTACGGTTGGTAGCCGGATCGTGAGGGTCAAGTCCCACCCAAAATCGTAGTTATCTTCCTCCCATCGAAAGATCGGGTCCCAGTGCTCATCACATCATTAGGAGAATGATGTGATGGACAAGTCCCAATCCTAAGCATAGCACAAGATCCTGTAGTTCGTTTGCTAAAAGCTTTTCTAATGTCAAGTATCATTCCCTTAGACCATGAGATTGTGCAACTCCCGGATACCGTAGGAATGCTTTGGGTGTACCAAACGTCACAACGTAACTGGGTGGCCATAAAGGTACACTACAGGCATATCTGAAAGTGTCTGTTGGGTTGGCACGAATCGAGACTCGGATTTGTCACTCCGTATGATGTAGAGGTATCTCTGGGCCCACTCGGTAATGCATCATCATAATGAGATCAATGTGACTAAGTAGTTAGTACAGGATCATGCATTACGGAACGAGTAAAGTGACTTGCCGGTAACGAGATTGAACGAGGTATTGGGATACCTACGATCAAATCTCGGGCAAGTAACGTACCGATTGACAAAGGGAAATGTATAGGGGATTGCTTGAATCCCCGACATCAAGGTTCATCCGATGAGATCATCGTTGAACATGTGGGAGCCAATATGGGTGTCCAGATCCCGCTGTTGGCTATTGGCCGAAGAGCTGTCTCGGTCATGTCTGCATGATTCCCGAACCCGTAGGGTCTACACACTTAAGGTTCGGTGACACTAGAGTTGATATGGGAATTAGTACGCAGTTACCGAATGTTGTTTAGAGTCCCGGATGAGATCCCGGACGTCACGAGGAGTTCGGAATGGTCCGGAGGTAAAGATTTACATATGGGAAGTCCAGTTCCAGTCACCGGAATAATTTCGGGGGTTACCGCTATTGTACCGGGACCACCGGAAGGTGTTCGGGGGTCCATCGGGTGGGTCCACCTGCCACGGGGGACTAAAGGGGCTGAAAAAGGGTGGGAACCAGCCCCCTAGCGGGCTGGTGCGCCCCCCAAGGGCCCAAGGCGCCTAGGGTTGAAAACCCTAGGGGGTGGGGGCGCCTCCTACCAACTTGGGGGGCAAGTCCCCTCCTTGGCCGCCCCCCCCCCAGATGAGATCTAAGGGGGCAGGCCCCCTCTCCCCTCCCCCTATAAATAGTAGGGGGTGGGAGGGCTTCAACACCCTTCCCTGGCGCAGCCCTCCCCCTCTCCAACTCCATCTCCTCCTCCGTAGTGCTTGGCGAAGCCCTGCCAGAGAACTGCAAGCTCCACCACCACGCTGTCGTGCTGCCGGAGCTCTCCCTCAACTTCTCCTCTCCCCTTGCTGGATCAAGAAGGAGGAGACGTCCCCGGGCTGTACGTGTGTTGAACATGGAGGCGTCGTCCGTTCGGCGTTAGATCGGATTGAAAGTGCGTTATGTCGACTAGAGGGGGGGTGAATAGGCGATTTTTATGAATTCTTCACTGAGGAATTTGCTGGTGAGGAAATTCCTTAGCGAAGAACTACTTGCAGCGGAATAAGTACTCAGAAGTAAACATAACAGGATACATACATAGTCATCATGATGAAATGAAGACTAGCACAGAGTCTGAAAGCGTAAACACGGGATAACAAGATGAAGACAGACGGACTAAAGAAATTGAGCGAGGAATTTGTGAAAGTCTTTAGTCAAAGTCTTCAACACGAATATGAACAACATACAACACAATAATGAGGAAATGAAAGAGTTGAGGAAATAGAACCAGTTAGTTGGTGAAGACAATGATTTGGTAAACCAGTTCCAACTGCTGTCTCTCGGTTATACGTTTGGTTGGAGCGGTGAGTATTTAAACTCGAGGACACGCAGATCCGGACACCCGATCTCGAGCCGCAACTCAGGACACCCAGTCCTCACTGTATTCTCCTTGAACTAAGACCACGCAGGCCTCGTCCAATCACTCGTGGTAAGTCTTCAGGTGACTTCCAAACCTTCACAGACTTGGTCACTCGGCGATCCACAATTCCTCTTGGATGCTCTAGACCTTGACGCCTAACCGTCGGAAGAAGCACAGTCTTCAAAGGTAACAAGCGTCGGATCCACGCAGGATCAATTTCTTCAGTGATGCTCAATCACTTTGGGTTTGTGGGGGTTTGGTTTTGGGATTTTCCTCACTTGATGATTTTCGCTCAAAGTCCTCGGAGGATGGGTTGCTCTCAAATGACAAGTGTCAAGTTCTCTCGGAGCAGCCAACCAACTAGTGGTTGTAGGGGGCGGCTATTTATAGCCTAGGGAGCAGCCCGACATGATAAGACATAAATGCCCTTCAATGATATGACCGTTAGGTGGATAAGATATTTTGGACAGCGGTAGCAAGACAAAGAACGATCGGAAATTTGACTCTCAAATTCCTCGGGGCTATCATGTTCCTCCTTTGTGTAGGCAATTTGCCTTTGGCGAATTCCTAACTCCTCTGTCGAGCAAAGTCCTCGATGACGGAAGAACTGCGTCTCATCCTTTGAAGAAATTGACTGAAGCTGTATGAGATTTCAATGGCTTCACTCGAAGGGATTGGTAGGTGTAGGATTTTGAGTTGAGCATCACATGGAAATTTTTCCTTAGTATTTCCTCGACCCCTTTAACGAAGACGGTGTTTCCTATGACTCAAGAAAGAGAAAATGAAACTACGAAAACAAAAGTCTTCACGCTTCATGTTCCTCAAGTGAATACCAAGTCTTCAAGGTCACACCAATTTCTTCACTTTCAAAGTCTTGAGAAAGTCTTCGAATATCAAAGTCTTGATCGAAGAACTTCATTTTTAGGGTCGACTTTCTCTGTAAATATCAAACTCCTCATAGACTTATAGACCTGTGTACACTCACAAACGCATCAGTTACTTAACCTATAAGTCTTCAATACACCAAAATCACTAAGGGCACTAGATGCACTTACAATCTCCCCTTTTGGTGATTGATGACAACATAGGTTAAGTTTTCAACGAGGATAAACATATGAAGTGTAAATACTGATATTGAGGAATTTGATTGCAAGATATAGAAGAACTCCCCTGAATATGTGCATAGTGAGGAATTTGCTTTTGAGGCAATGCACATTTGAAGAATTGAATCATGGAGTTCTCCCCTATATCTTGTAATTCATACGCATTTGATATATAATATGAAGAATTTGAAATGCATGATGAAATATGGTGCTGATGAGATTGACATGCGTGCAATAATATTAACGAGGAATAAGCATGCAGAATAGCACATCAAAAGTATCAGAGCTCAGTGCATCAAAAGCATCAGAGCACGACCAAAAGTATCAAGGCACCATCGGATTTAAGATTACAACTCGATCCAATAAAAAGTTTCGGAAGAATGAGAGTTGTAACTTAACAAAACGCCCATAATATAAACCCGCTTGAAGACTAACTCAGATTTCTCCCCCTTTGTCATCAAATGACCAAAAGGATCGAAACCGAGGACTAACGCCCCTGAAGAATTTCAAGTTGATGGAGGAGCGCCAGTGTTGTCGGGGTTGTTCGTTGAAGTAGGGCCTGCCTTGATGTCGCCCAAATCTTCATGCTCATCGGTTTCACGCGATGAAGAATAAGAAGCGCCACGGATCGGAACTTTGACTCTCTTGAATTTCTTGGAGGTGGTGCAGACCGGTCAAATGCTTCTGGAGACCCATAGTCTTGAGTTCTTCCACGGAATATACATGAGTGAGAACAACCCAGGTGCGGTTGAGTGTTTCATGAAGGTGATACTGATTTTTCTTCACTGCATTATGGGTTGAGGTCATGTTGTGAAGAATTGCAGCAAATTGACGCTTTACCCATTTATGATTGCGATCAACCTTCTGATGAAGACTGAGGAGTAACTCACGGTCAGTCATCACCCTGGGTGTTGTGGCTTGAGGATTTTTCTTGGCTGATGTATTTGCGGCAGTGTCATGTGTTGCAGAATCGTCATTGGTGGAGTAAGATGTAGCCAGACGAAATTGACCATCCAATGGACGAGTGCATTCATCGATCACAGCAGCTGCCTTGCCCTTATCATCACATGATGAAACTGGTAAACGAGGACTTCAATGGGCGGCAAGTAGCTACCATGGTTGAGTGTCGACCTTGTAATTGGTGAAGATCTTGCCCTTATGAATCTCATAATCCAAAGGCGCATAGGGCTTGACTCAAAAGGTGACATAGTAACATTAGCGAGTCCTCATGAAGAAATCATGAAAGTTGACGGAGCGCCATGAATGATGTTGAAAAGCATGTTCTTCATGATGCCAACGACATCTTCATCATTTGAGTCGTGGCCTTTGATAGGACTCATTGTCTTCGTCGGGATTCGATAGACAGTCCGAGGCATGTATAGCAATTCCTTGACGAGGAATTTGGTTCGAGGGGCCTGCCCTGTCTTCAAAGGCTTCATGAGCACTTGCATATAATGATCTGTCAGTTCGCGGTCATTGTAGATGCAACGTGCACTGTCATGGGGAGGATCAAGAGGAAGGACACGAAGCAATTCAGTTGCTGGTGCCTTGTAGTGAGTGTTTTTCGTCATCCGATCCAGCACCCATGAATTGACATCTTGACATCTCGGTGATATGCAAAGTGGCATAGGCGAAGAATGAGTTCTTCATTCCAATCACGGATATCGGTCTGAGAACTTGAGTAGTCTGCATCGTGAATAACTCGGAGGACCGGTTCGAAGCACGGCAGAGATTCCATATCCACATGAGGAATATGCTCATGATCGAAGATTTTGTCCTTGTCAAAGAGCACTAAGGAATAGAAGTTGGCTTGAGTAGCAGTCGAAGCGTCTCTTCCTTATGCGGCGAGTCATATGGATTCTAATCGATGAAGAACACATGCTCGTAAAAGAAGTCTTGACCTTGAATTTTTGCTTGCTAGAGAGCGGATTCTTGGTTTGGGCAGAGGAGTGTCGATGATTTGCAGCACAACCTCGAGAATCACGATCTCGGTGCTTGGTGAGGAATTTCTGGTTCCTCTTCTTGTGCAGATTGATGGATCGGCGGCGAGGTTCTTGACACTAGCGGCTGAAATTTCTTCATGAAGAGCGATGTGGGATGAGTTTCTTGAGCCCATTTGAGCAGTTGTGGCGGGACCGAGGATTTTGTTGAATAGGAGTGAAGAGAGGAGTATTGGGATCTTGACTTTCCCAAAGTCATCATTCATCACTGGTGTAGTGCATCCAATATCCACATCTTCTTCTTCTTTTCAATTTCCTCCACACCAGCCTCTTCATTTGTGAACTCGAGGCATAGGTGAGAAGCGTTGGCGTTGAAGGGAATGTTTCCACTTCAATTTCTTCATCAAACTGCTCTGAGGTAGCAACAGTATGATTTTCTTCATCAGATCCGCTTGGGATCTTGTATTCTTCTCCATAAGGAACAATTTCCTTGGATGACATGGAGGAAATCGGAACGGCATCAATGGGATTTTCAAGCGAGCTGGTCATTGGCTTCATTTTCTTCGCGGCCGAAGAATTTGACGCAGCCGATGCCTTCCTTTTCTTCACAGCAGCTCGCTCTGCAGCCTTGGTCTTCTTCACTTCATAAGCAGAAGGAAGAATTGGAGTTGGTGTTGGCGCAGGAGGAGCTGATGCTTTTGATTCATTTTCTTCAGGCGCAACTGGTGCAGTGCCCTGATCTCTTCAGTTTCTTCAGGCGCACCACTAGTGGATGCCTTGGGAATTTCTTCCGCGGCTGGAATGGAGTCATCAGCCCTGGAACTTGTATTCTCATCGGCAGCTGAAAGTCATCATCGATCTTGGCATGTTCTTCAAAGCTGGCTGAGCGAGTCTGCAGCTGAGGATTTTCTTGTTGCGATGGGGCTGCAACAGTTGTCATTTTCTTCGTCAAATTGACGAATCTCACTTTGGCTCCTTGCCAATCAGCACGGTATGCATCGAAGTCTTTGCTGAGGGCTTGGATCTCTGATTGAGCCTTGAGAAGTTCTTCAGGAGTTAGTCTGACAACGTTCCTCTTCAGAAGCTTCTCCTTTCTAGCTTGTGCTCTCTTTATCTCACGAGCCTTTTCAAACTTCCATTTATCTTGAGCGATGAAATGGGTTAGCATATGACTTTGACCAGAGTCGAGGCGGATCGAGCATTGGAGTGTTTGGATCCTTATGCCATAAGTCAATGTAGTCGAGGATCTTCTTTGGATCGAGCGAGGCACAGGTGTTCCTTTGGCTCTAGCGGCCTTTGCTTGTCATCTCTCGATGATTTACGCAAGTTCTTCATCGAAGCCTCGTCATCGAGGGCACTTGAAAGCAACCTGTTTCTTTCTTGGACTTGGCGAGGACCGCGTCCAGCTATTGCTTTTGTCTTCAGCAGAGTGGGGCTGATGAGGACATTGGTGCAGTGAGGAACTTCTTTGAGACACGAAGCAATTGAGAAACCCCGAGTCCTTTGACATGTAGCGGATGCACAGGAGTTGAGGACTTGGAGGAGCTGCCGAGGACTTGATGGTGGGCAGCAGAGTCGAGGAATTTGCCGTGAGGGCGCTGGCTGAGGAACTTGGCCGTGAGGGCGCTGATGGTGAAGCACTTGGCTTGCGAGCAGGCTTCTTCGGCATTGATTTCCTCGGCTTGACCGAGGTCTCAGCGGCAGCAGCAGCAGCAAAATCCTCATTGAATTTCCTCATTGCCTCCTTGGCTTGTCTTGCCAGTTTTGCTTGACGCCTAGCCCATTCTTCAGGAAAGTCTTCACCACTTTTGATGCTAGTGGGATCAGCGACTTGGCCAGGTGCCAATGGAGCTCTTGGGCATGGAGGATTTAAGGCGAATTTCTTCATGTACTTTGGAGTAACATATCGATATTCCCTCCATTCTCGTGCCCATCTTCGTTCAATCCTCTGAATGCGCACTTTGCGCTGATTCTTGTTTTCTTTGCCAAACTTGGCTTCATCAGTGTGCAATAATCCTTATATATTTCATCAGGGATCTCAAAAGCAGTCATGACCTCCGGTTTCTTTCCTCCTTTTCGAGGTCTCTTTCCTTGACCATTTTCTTGAGATGAGGAATTTAAACAATTGAACACTCGAAGATGTATGCAGTTTTTCTTGAGGAGCGCTGCAAGTGAGTTAAGTTGATGAGAACCTAGTGATTCAGCGGCGGACATGAGTACTGTGAGCAGAGTGTAGGTGCGAGGAATTTGGAGAGGTCATATCGTTCTCGGAAGATTTTTGAAAAGACAAGTTTTGAGGAATTTGACCAGTTGAGCCTTGAGGAATTTCACTAAGCGTTCTTGTCTTAGGTTCGAGTTGTACAGATCGAAAATCCGCTGGCGAGGAATCTTGAAGAAATGAGTTCTTAGAGAGATGGATCAAGACGTACAGTGTGTGAGGTGTTCATATGTGAAGATTTGAAGAATAAAAACACCTTTGAAGATTTTCAGAGAAGTTTGAGAATCAAAGTGAGTAATAAAAGTGACTTTTAATTATCCGAACTGAAGAACACGACGAACAGAGATGAACAGCGGTGAAGTTCGTCAAGTTAGATCTCCCATGCCCTAACTTGGCAGAGGGAGACAGCTATGGCGGCGGCAGAGTGAAGATTTCCGCAGCTGGCGCGAGTACGACGGCGACGAGGTCGAGGCAGTGAAGCTCTTCCTCACCGGCGGCGATGGAGTAGCGGCGGCGCTAGGGTTTGAGGAGCTCGAGCGAGAGACAGCGACGGCGGAGTAAATGAAGTAAGGAAGGGAGAGGGTATTTATAGCCACGGTAAAAACTGTTCGCCGAAGATTTTGGGACGAACATGCCCTGCCCTTTCTTCTTCACGCTACATGTGTCACCCACGCATTGTGCGAGATGAGATCGTGTAAGATCGTGGGTGAATAAAATAATGCATCGTGGGATGCGGAGCGGTTTAATGGTAAAACCGAAAATCTGGATAAGATTTGTTTTAAAGTTTAGATCGCAATTTCTTGGTGACAAGGACACAGTGAAGACTTTGAGCGAGTTTCAATCGAACGCACATGAAGAATTTGTGAATAGATTGGGTTGAGTATAGCATAGAGGGGAAGGGTCGATCACATTCACTTAGCGAAATCGCAACTTGAAGAAATAGCAATAAGTGAATGTTGTAGAGGACATAAACTCACATATATATATAGCCAATGAAGAAAAAGCAGCGGAAGCAGTGAAGATTTTGCAAAGTTGAAGAATTTGAAAAGGCGAAGAATTTCAAAATGAGGAAAAACTCAAATTGAAGATTTTCAACTTCTGTGGTGGCGTGACCCACCGTATAAGAATGATGATTTCAGACACTGCGTACAATTGTCGTAGGGTTCTGAGAATCAAATTCTTCATTAATTTCTTCACACTTAGAGTGTTATTCTTCATTGATTGAAGAAATACGTTTCTTCATGTGTTGCACATCTAAGTCATCAATTCTGCATAAGGGTTAGGATGTGTGTCCTTTTCAAAGAACATTTGAAGATTCTAAGATATTTAGCTCACACCGCAACTTGCTAAATCTCTTCTCGTCCAAGGGCTTAGTGAAGATATCAGCTAGCTGTTCTTCAGTCTTCACATGCTCGATGCAGATGTAAGCCCTTCAACACATGATCACGAAGAAAATGATGGCGAATCTGGATGTGCTTAGTCTTGAGTCTTTGAAGCGGGTTGTGAGCAATCTTGATGGCACTCTCATTGTCGCAGAGGAGAGGCACATTCTTCACGTTAGCGCCATAATCCTTGAGGTTTGCTTCATCCAAAGCGATTGAGCACAGCATGAGCCAGCAGCAATGTATTCAGCTTCAGCGATGAAGCGGTGATCGTGATTCTGTTTCTTCGAGGACCAACGGACCAAAGATCGTCAGAAATGACAAGTGCGGATGTTGACTTGCGGTCCACACGATCACCCGGCATAGTCACGGTCAGAATATCAATGAGATCAAAAGCAGAGCCCTTGGGGTACCATAATCCTAGTGTTGGTGTGTGAGCTAGATATCGAAGAATATGCTTCACAGCCTTATGGTGTGATTCCTTGGTGCAGCTTGAAATCGGGCACACATGCAAACACTAAGCATTATATCCGCCTAGATGCACATAAGTACAATAAAGAACCAATCATGGAGTGGTATACCTTGTGATCAAGTCAATACCATTTTCATCGATTGCATAGATGGCCATTTGTGGGCATAGGAATTTTAGCGCCTTTGCAATCTTGCATGCGAATTTCCTCGAGTACATCTTTGAGGTATTTCTCCTGAGATATGAATATGCCATTGCGCTGCTGACAAATTTGAAGACCTAAGAAGAATTTCAACTCTCCCATCATAGACATTTGATATTCTTAACTCATCATATAGGCAAATTCATCACTATAACGTTGGTTAGTACATCCAAAGATAATATCATCAACATATATTTGGCACACAAACAGTTCACCGTCATATTATTTAGTAAAAAGAGTAGGGTCGAGTGAACCGGGTGTGAAGCCATTCTTCACCAAGAATTCCTTCAATGTATCATACCACGCCCGAGGGGCTTGCTTGAGGCCATAGAGAGCCTTATTGAGTCTGAAGACTTTGTCAGGATTCTTGGGATCTTCAAAACCTAGGGGTTGAGCAACATATACTTCTTCCTCAAGCTTACCATTGAGGAATGCACTTTTCACATCCATTTGATATAAGATTATATCATGATGATTAGCGTAAGCAAGTAATATGCAAATAGCCTCAAGTCTAGCAACAGGTGCAAAAGTTTCATCGAAATCAATTCCTTCAACCTGTGTGTAGCCTTGAGCTACTAATCGTGCCTTATTCCTCACCACAAGGCCATTTTCATCTTGCTTGTTGCGGTAGATCCACTTTGTGCCAATCATATTATGCTTGCGAGGATGCAGGCGATTAACCAATTCCGGACATTGTTCAGCTCGAACTGATGTAATTCTTCTTGCATAGCCTGAATCCACTCCGGCTCGAAATGCTTCATCTACCTTAGTGGGCTCTGTGATAGAGACAAAAGCATAGTGCCCACAAAAGTTAGATAAATGTGATGCTTTTGGCGTGTGAGAGGACTGGTGCGCTAATGTCATCGATGATCTTCTCCACTTGCACTTCTTTTGCAGCGTGGATGAGTTGGTTGTCGCCGAGGATTTTGATCAGCATTTTCTTGACACCATTTTCCTCATCATGTTCTTCAGTGCATCAGCTCGGCGTTCTTCATGAACAGGAATGAATTCTTTAGCAGATTCTTGATCGGAATAACATCCTCGGTTGCCTTGAGCTTGATAGCATCCTCGGTGCTGGTTCATCTAACACAGAAGGTAGGTGCTCTCTTTGCGAGCCATTAGTTTCATCGAACCGCACATCTCTGATGTCAACAATCTTGTGAAGAACAATGTTGAAGACTAGTAGGTGTCTGAGTCCTTCCGTAACCAAGCATAAAACCTTCATGTGCTTTCGGTGCAAATTTAGAGTTGTGGTGAGGATCTCTAATCCAACATTTAGCACCGAAGACTTTGAAATAACTCACATTGGGTTTCTTGTCAGTGAGGAGTTCATAGGCAGTCTTCTTGAAGAATTTGTGAAGATATAGCGGTATGAGGACGTGTGAAATGAAAGTTCATTTCATCATGATTCGCCTGCGTCCCTTCAGGCATTTTTGTCAGGTCTCCAGCAAATTCTTCAGACGTTAGAGCACATCTGGAGACCTGACCCTGCAGAAGAGATTAGTTCTTTTTCTTCACCACCCACATCTGGAGGGGTGGCAAAGAGTTCATCATTCTGCGAGCACCATATGAGAAAGGTGGCAAAGATGCCAAACCATTTCGTTTCACATAAGAGGGGTTAGGGTAAGCATATGAATAAGCAGAGTAATTCCTTGAGGACTTATGAACATAATGGTTTGAAGAATAATGCACATATTCATAACCCTTAGCTCTACCCTGCGAGACAGAGTTGTTAGGACGATGATAATCATATGAGGACTTTGATCCAGTTGAGGAATTTGATCCATGTGAAGAATTTGGTCCATATGAGGACTTGGATCCATATGAAGAATTTGGTCCATATGAAGAATTTGATCTGGGGTTCCTATTCTTCACAGGTGGTGTCAGGAGGACATTTACCTGAAGACTTTCAACACAACTCTTGGGAACCCAGATTTTCTTCATAGGGGAACCGTTCCTGCAGTTAGTGCCAACATATCTAGCAAATACTTCACCATTCTGATTTTTGAACAGTTTATAGTTAGAGTCAAATGACTCATCAGAAGAATGAGGAGATTCACATGTAAAGCCAGATAAGTTAGATGGATCAACTGGAGGTCCTTTTGTAGCAACCCATGAAGTTTTGGGGTACTGCTCAGGCTTCCAATATGTTCCATCAGCACTAAGTTTCCTCTCAAAGGCAATACCCTCTTTCCTAGGGTTTCTGTTGAGGATCTGCTTTTTGAGCACATCACAAAGTGTCTGATGCCCTTTGAGGCTTTTGTACATGACTGTCATGTACAATTCCTTCAGCCCTGCATTGTCAGTAATACTAGCAATGTCCTCAAGTGAGGAATTAGTGATAGCAGAGACAGATGAAGAATTTGTAACATTTGAAGCATTTGAACATTCAGGTGAAGAATTAGCAGATTCACGTTCAATGCACTTTAAGCAAGGGGGAACAAATTCTTCCTGTGAAGCGCTGATTTGTTGAGCTAGTAATGAATCGCGCTCCTTCTGAAGATCTTCATAACACACTCTTAGCTTTTCAAGATCTTCCTTTCTTTGAAGAGATTCAAGAGAAAGCTTCTCGTGATCTTGCTTTTCTTGAAGAAATTCATAAGGAAGTTTCTCATGATCAGACAAGAGAGCGTTATGATGACCTTGAAGGTTATCAAACCTAGACTGAACTCTCTGAAGATTTTCAGTCAAGGCTTTAGTGCGATCCATTTCTTCACCCAACATATCATCACTTTTATCTAGCATGTTTTGAACCTTTTCAAGAGCCCGTTGTTGTTTCACAGCAATCTTAGCAAGTTTAGAGTAGCTGGGCTTGAGATCCTCATCAGATTTATTTTCACTAGAGTCAGAGGAGTTGTATTTGAGTACCTTAGCACCTTTCGCCATGAAGCAATAGGTGGGAGCGTAGCCATCATTATCTTCATCAGGCTTGTCGGTGGAGTCAGTTTCTTCAGTGTTGAAGATGGACTTGCTGACGAAGGTAGTAGCAACGGCCAGACTCGCCACACCAAACTCAGATTCTTCAGACGCCTCCTCTTCATCATTTTCCTCAGATTCAGCTTCAGAGTCCATCTCCTTGCCAATGAATGCCCGAGCCTTCTTGGAGCTGCTCTTCTTGTGAGATGAAGACTTCAAAGATTTTGATGACGAAGATTTTGACGATTTCTTCTTCTTCTTCGCATCATCAGAACTGTAATCCTTGTATTTCTTCTTCTTCATTTCCTTTTCCCACTGAGGACAATCTTGAATATAGTGACCAGGCTTCTTGCATTTGTGGCAAAGCCTTCTCTTATAGTCATTGGATGAGGAACCATTGCCTCTTGAGGATTTTCCAGCGACCACGTCTTGTGAACTTGGAATTTCTTCAAGCGTGCTAGATCTGGCTCGATTCTTGGGATCACCAAGGCTACTACCGAATCCTCATATTGAGTCGACACAGCCTTGGCCTTCGGGCATGTGGTTTGCCATAGTTTGAACCATAGAGATCTCTCTTTTCACAAAAGTGGAACTTCGTGAGTGTTTAGCCTTTCGAGGATATCGGCAGGATCAAGCGACTTGTAGTCAAGACGTTCTTGTATCATCGGTCCTAGAGTATCAAATGAGGAATCAAGCGATCTCAGCGGTTTCTTCACAACTTCATGATCGATGATGTTAGTGGCACCGAGGGCTTGAAGCTCATTTGAGATGTCAGTGAGGCGATCAAAGGTTTGTTGGACATTCTCATTGTCGAGTCTTTTGAAGCGGTTGAAGAGATTCCGAAGAACATCGACTCGAGAGTCACGCTGAGTTCAAACTCCTTCATTTACTTTGGACAGCCTATCCCGGATAAGCTTAGCGGTTTCCAAAGCACTCACTCTTCCATCTTGTCCTTTGCTCGGATGGCCACATATGATATTCTTCGCTTGAGAATCGAGTTGTTTGAATCTCTTCACATCGGTGGCGTTCGATTGTGGGAGTGACGGAGGGGACACCATTTTCCACAACATACCGAGATCGTTATCTATTGCCTCAAGATGCATTCGCATCTTGTTCTTCCAGTAGGGGTAGTCCGTTCCATCAAAGGTAGGACACCCAGCCGAGACCTTGATCATACCTGCGGTCGACAAAACTAAAACTCTAGGCGGTTAAACCAAAATCACACAGAACAAGGGAGTACCTTGCTCTGATACCAATTGAAAGTGCGTTATGTCGACTAGAGGGGGGTGAATAGGTGATTTTTATGAATTCTTCACTGAGGAATTTGCTGGTGAGGAAATTCCTTAGCGAAGAACTACTTGCAGCGGAATAAGTACTCAGAAGTAAACATAACAGGATACATACATAGTCATCATGATGAAATGAAGACTAGCACAGAGTACAGAAAGCGTAAACACAGGATAACAAGATGAAGACGGACAGACTGAAGAAATTGAACTAAGGAATTTGTGAAAGTCTTCAGACAAAGTCTTCAAGCACAGATATGAACAACATACAACACAGTAATGAGGAAATGAAAGAGTTGAGGAAATAGAACCAGTTAGTTGGTGAAGACAATGATTGATAAACCAGTTCCAGCTGCTGTCTCGGTTATACGTCTGGTTGGAGCGGTGAGTATTTAAACTTCGAGGACACGCGATCCGGACACCCGATCTACGAGCCGCAACTCAGGACACCCGATCCTCACCGTATTCTCCTTGAACTAAGACCACGCAGGCCTCGTCCGATCACTCGTGGTAAGTCTTGGTGACTTCAAACCTTCACAGACTTGGTCACTCGGCGATCCACAATTCCTCTTGGATGCTCTAGACCTTGGCGCCTAACCGCTGGAAGAAGCACAGTCTTCAAAGGTAACAAGCGTCGGATCCACGCAGGATCAATTTCTTGATGATGCTCAATCACTTTGGGTTTGTGGGGTTTGGTTTTGGGATTTTCCTCACTTGATGATTTTCGCTCAAAGTCCTCGGAGGATGGGTTGCTCTCAAATGACAAGTGTCAAGTTCTCTCGGAGCAGCCAACCAACTAGTGGTTGTAGGGGCGGCTATTTATAGCCTAGGAGCAGCCCGACATGATAAGACATAAATGCCCTTCAATGATATGACCGTTAGGTGGATAAGATATTTTGGACAGCGGTAGAAGACAAGAACGATCGGAAATTTGACTCTCAAATTACTCGGGGCTATCATGTTCCTCACTTTGTAGGCAATTTGCCTTTGGCGAATTCCTAACTCCTCGGTCGAGCAAAGTCCTCGGTGACGGAAGAACTGCGTCTCATCCTTTGAAGAAATTGATTGAACTGTTTGAGATTTCAATGGCTTCACTCGAAGGATTGGTAGGTGTAGGATTTTGAGTTGAGCATCACATGGAAATTTTTCCTTAGTATTTTCTCGACCCCTTTAACGAAGACGGTGTTTCCTATGACTCAAGAAAGAGAAAATGAAACTACGAAAACAAAAGTCTTCACGCTTCATGTTCCTCAAGTGAATACCAAGTCTTCAAGGTCACACCAATTTCTTCACTTTCAAAGTCTTGAAAGTCTTGAATATCAAAGTCTTGATCGAAGAACTTCATTTTAGGGTCGACTTTCTCTGTAAATATCAAACTCCTCATAGGCTTATAGACCTGTGTACACTCACAAACGCATCAGTTACTTAACCTATAAGTCTTCAATACACCAAAATCACTAAGGGGCACTAGATGCACTTACACGGATCTTCCGCGATTTGAATCACTGCGAGTACGACTCCCTCATCCGCGTTTAGTGACGCTTCCGCTTAGCGATCTTCAAAGGTATGAAGATGCTCATCATCTCCCTCTCTTGTTGCTAGAATCTCCATAGATTGATCTTGGTGATGCGTAGAAAATTTTAAATTTCTGCTACGTTCCCCAACATGCTTCGACAGCTCATTTTGGTGGAAAGTGGTAGTCGGTGGTCCAGAGACCTTGATGTAATTTTTAACGGTTGTTGTGCTTTGTACTTCTTGTGAACCTTTATAATAGATCTAGTAATTAAATAAACGCTTCCACATTAATGTCCCGAAATATTTCTTTTCACCGCATGACAATGGGAAAGTATTCATCTCGTAGCAATTGAATGCCGATCTTTGGTGGATCGCGGGCACTCCCAGTCTGCCATCTTTTTTTAAAGAAAGTTCGAGCTTTTTTTATTATAAATAATCATTACATCATTTATGAGGATTGGTACAATTGCATTATGTGGTTTCTCGAGACAACCAAAAATGAAGGAAAATCTAGCCAACTTGGCAAGTTCATGAGCAACTTTATTTGCTTCTCTATTACAATGCTCGAATCTAGAAATAGGAAAAATCAAAAGCTAAGTGAAAACAATCATAAAAAATTGCAGCTGCTGCCCCCGACGATCGTCCTCCTTCGTTCATGGTCTCGATCACCTCCATATTATCCGAGTTAATAATTATGTGATTACAACCCGTCCTTTGCGAAAGCGATAGGCCGAATTTTCACGCCAAAGCTTCAGCCATCAACACATCTTCACACTAGTCAATCTTACCATTTCCCCCACTGATGAACCTACCTTTGTCATCTCTTAAGACCTCCCCGATCGTACCTGAGAAGGTCGTGTTCAAAAGAAGCATCAACGTTAAGTTTAAAAAATCCCGTCGGGGGGCTAGACCATCCTCCTCTTTTCATGGAAGCCTTCGGTGAGGAGGCATTAACAAAATTGGTAGTGAGAGCGCATATCCCTATGGATATCTGTTATGCATTCTGAGTAGTCTCATTGTGTACCAATTTGCGCCTTTCCCACCACAAGTACCAGGCTGATATGGCAATCATGTCACGCACATTTCGTGTGCCCATAATACATAGTTCTTGATCTGGTAATGAAAGCAAATATTCCAAGACTGCCTCATCTGCATAGTCTATTTTACAAGCTTTATCGATAATATTTTCCATCACTAGTCTTCTCCAGACTTCTTTTGCTCTTTCACATAGAAACAACAGATGTTTTGTGTCTTCTGGCCTAGATGAGCAGGCAGGACACTCAGGCGAGATTTCCACATGTCTATTAGCTAGCTTAACACGACACGGAAGAGTGCCGTGAAGTGTACGCCAAATAAATATTTTAACCTTTCCTGGACAAGCAAGTTTCCAAATCCTACCCCAAATAGGATTGACCATGATACGTCCCATCCCATTGGTATGTCGTAACTTGTTCCCATATTGGTGGTCCCATTCCACAAAATAAGCAGACCGAACCGCAAAGATCCCATTTTTTCTGAAATTCCAAGCTACGAAATCTGGCATATCAGGTTGCGATATCGGGATCACAAGCACTCGCTGAACATCAATAGGCCATCGAGTCTGTCTGAGAAGATCTTCATCCCAACTATTTAGGATTGGATCAATCAAATCTGCTACCTTCCGTAACAACTGGCCTCCCTTAGGGGTAACAATTTTACGGTTTGCAAAATTTGGAATCCAGGCATCCTCCCAAATGTCAATATTCTGCCCATTTCCCACTCGCCAAATATCACCACGCTTCAGGGAGCTCACACAAGCCATAATACTTTGCCAGGTGAAGGAAGAACCCTTCTTCAGGCCAGTGTTCAACAAGTCACCGTCAAGATAGTATTTGACTCTCAGAATAGTAGCACATAGAGAATCCGGATTCTCGATAAGACACCAAGCCTGTTTAGCAAGCATAGCCAAATGGAAACAATGGAAATCCCGAAAACCCACTCCTCCTTGGTTCTTGGGTACACACATTTTCCACCAAGCCATCCAATGCATCCTCCTTTGGTTATCCTCATCTCCCCAGCAGAAATGCGCCATCGCGTCAATAATCCATTTGCATAGGTGGGAATAGCTTGAACAACCGCTTTAAGTAAGATCTCCTTTCCTCCATCCGACAAAAGTTTTTCCTTCCAACCACTAGTTCTATGAACAATACGATCGATTAAGTATTGAAAACAATCGGTTTTATCTAAACCCACATTGGCCGGCAGTCCTAAATATTTGTCGTTCAAGGACTCATTCATTATATTTAGAATTGTACACATTTGTCCTCTAGTGTCCACTCCTGTATTTGGGCTAAACAAGATGTTGGATTTGTCGACACTGACCATCTGCCCTGAAGCTGCGCAATACAAATCTAGAACTGATTTTAGTGTTTCCGCACTTTGCAAATTTGCTTTCATAAGGATTAAAGAGTCATCAGCAAAAAGAAGGTTCATGACAGATGGGGCATCTCCGCAAACCTTTACTCTTGAAATATTCCCATTTTCTTCCGCATGCGTTAGTAAAGCTGTGAGACCCTCCGTGCATAATAGGAACAGGTAAGGAGACAACGGGTCTCCTTGCCTCAGACCCCTAGTATGTTTAAAACTTTCACTTTCCTCCGCAGTAAACCGAATACGATATTCCAAAGTAGAGACACACTCCATAATAAAATTTACCCACACCTCACAAAATCCAAGTTTGAGCATAATCTCCTTCAATTCCGTATCTTGTCACCAGAACCCATTATCATCGGGAAGTTTTTAAATATTATTTCTCCTTTTCCTAGCAGTGGTTGCATTATGGAATAAGGAAGTATTTCGGTCTCTGTGCATCAACCAATTTCCTCTACCTCTTTGTAACCAAAAAATCTCTTCTTGATCCAATAGATTCTGAATGAGAACTACAATTTCTTTCTCCCTAGAAATGGAATCTGTATTCATAGGGCCACGTTTCAATTTCTCTACCTATTTTTTTAATTTATTAATTCTCCATTTTGGTCCCTTCAAGATCTCACGGTCCTAGGAATGTAGATCGGCGTGTACCGCTCGGGTTCTGTCTGCTAGCGTCGGGCCAATACCAGCCAGCTTTGCTTCTCCCAAGATGCCTTGACAATTTCACTAACAGTTTCTTTTTTAAGCCATCTGGCTTCAAAATTTTTAATACCCCTATCCAGTGGCCGAAACATATTACCATCAAAATAATCCATATCCAAAACTAACAGTCGATGGTCAGAATGTACATGGTTTTCATTAATCACAGCCGCACGAGGAAATTTATGCTCTCATTGTACATTACATACTGCACGGTCAAGACGTTCCCTAATCTCACCTCTCCTCCATGTAAAGGGGTCGCCTATGAACCCCATATCATCCAAGCCACATTCTGCTAGATAGTCATGAAAATCCTTCATCATTCCATTCGGTCTCGCATTGCCCCCCTCTTTCTCCGAGGAATATAAAATCTCATTAAAATCTCCTAGAATCACCCATGGATGATTACTCTTATGATACAAATTACGAATATTCTCCCAAGATAAATTGTGATCGCCCCAGTTCGGATGACCATAAAAACCCGTGAAACGCCACCGTATGACTTCCTCATTCATAAACAAAATATTAATAAACTTAGCCGAGATATAGTTCAACTCAACTTTATTGACTTTATAATAAAACAAGACAAGGCCCCGGCCCGACCATCACTCTCCACCACAAGCATGGAATGAAAACTAAGAACCCGACATAGCTCATCGGCTTTACAATTATTCAAGTGGGATTTTGAAAGAAAATTTAAGTCTGCCCGAACCCGCTCTTGAAGGTCCAAGAGCTCTCGAACTGCCGTGGTAGATAGCATCCCACGGCAGTTCCAACTAAGGATTTTCATTTGGCCCGACGGACCTCCTCACCGGAGGCCGCCGATGCGCCATCGTCTCCAACTGACCCCCTTCTCTCCTGCACGTACTCTTCTTCCTTCTCATCCATCTCCTTCGCTACGCGGCTAACAACACCATTCACATCTTTTACCGTCTTTACTCTACCCGTTCACACTCTCTTGCTTGAGACATTTACATCATCATACAATAAGCGCTCAAGACTATCCATGCTATTTTATTTTTCTGAAAAGAAAACACTAGATTACTACCCGTCGGACGAGCATCGGAAAGAGGTCTTCTCTTTTGCCTTCATTTTCTCACGGTTTTCCAGTCTGCCATCTTTGTAATATGCGTAATTTTGATGACGTGTACTGTCTCAAGCGGGTTAGGCTGGTTGTAATGGGGAGTATATACTAGTATCATGCATATGATACTAGTGTATAATACTACCTCCCTAATGCATAGTATCATATTTTAGTATCATGTAGTACTATATTTATTGCCATGCATGACACAAAGTAGCATAGCATTTATTATGATACGGTATCATAATATGATACTACACCCTCTCTTTCTTCATTTAATACTATGACACCTCATCAAAATTGCCTAGTTGGCATGCATGATACTAGCTATGATACTACCATTACGACTAGCCTTAGACTACCCACAGTGGGAGTAAGACCTCTCCCAATGCATTGGTGCTAAAGTGGGGTGCTAAGTGGATTAAAATACTTAGCAACTAATGTCCCCAATGCATCGGTGCTTAGGTTTTGTAGCTAAGCCTTCTCTATTTAATTGTTTAGTAATAGAACTCCTTCATGTATTGGTTGGTAGTCTTTTTGTCTAGGTTCACGTGCTTAGCATTGGTTCTTGTTGGGGTCACCACAATCCTCTCTCTCCTCTTTAATTCCTTTGCCACATCATTTTTCTGACTATGTCGCATCCTTAGCACCTGTACACCGTAGAGCACTGGGAAGGGCCTAATATAGGTAGTAACATCACACATATCTAGATAAAATAGATGATGTGACAAGCAATAAATGAAGAAAGAGAGGCATGTGGTAACATAGCTAGTTACTACTAGTATGAGTAACATCACACATATCAAGGCAAAATGAGTCTATAGCCTAATAAATAAAGTGTTGCATGTTACCACACATATGTTACTCCCCACTATAGAGGTAGTAACATAGAGTAGTAACATGCTCATGTTACTACTCTACTCCCTCCGTCCGGGTTTATTAGGCCTAAAAACACCACAAGCATGTCCCTTTTTATAAGGCCTTACTTTGGAAACCTACATGCATGCATCAATTTCATTGGCCATAGAGAGAGTTATTGTTGCTAGTCCCATGACTGAATAATAAATATGTCGCATGCATGCTTTTTTATTGGCTGCATGTGAGAGTTGACATGTGAGAGGGTGCATTGAAAATAGAATGAAAGGATTAATGTGAGCAAGTTACTACTCCCTCCTTTCCGGTTTATAAGGCTTATCTCAAAGTTTCAGTTTTTCCATTTTATAAGGCTCAATTTGGTTGTTTCCCATCACTTGTTCAGATTCCAAGGTGCATTAAATCATTGCATGCAAGTATTAAGAGAAAATTGACCAATGCATGTAACTTATGCATGCATGCATTGCAATTAATGCATTGGTAAACATACTTTTTTGAGGAAAACAAGAGCATTAATTGGGTGCTTTTGCAAACTACAAAAAATATTCCACCACTCACCATCCACCTTGGTTGGTGAGATTTTTGAATTGAGCCTTATAAACCGGAAAGGAGGGAGTATTTGCCTTGGTCCAAGAGAAATGGTCTCCGGGCCTAATAAACCCGGACGGAGGTAGTATGTTATTACTATCTATTGTGGCTAGTTTTAGGTTGGAGCGTTGCTGGTTGGAGTATCGTGGCGAATGGCTGCTACTACATTAATGCTGTCAAGGTCATTACTAGTAGTAGATCTTTTCGCCTTGACGAGTCCGTCACGTTAATGGTGTATTGGCTGTCTACGTGTGCAATGACCAACTGGCTCCCTGAGCATGCTACTGTAACGAATGCAGCCGAACCTACTAGTACTATCTTTCATGACATACTGCGTGACGGAACTATCGTCCGACTTTTCATGGAAGCACATGATGATGCAGTGATGCGGACGCGGCTGCAGGAAGATGCATGTTCTTGAACTCCCAGTGCAGGGTCGCTGCCAGGCATCAAGGCGGAATCACAGGTGAGGAGGGCCCGACGAGATCGACGCGGACGCGCCCAGCGGTAGACGTGCCGTCGCGGACGCCATGGGACCGTCTTCATTGCGCGCTCCGGACCTCCTCTGCCGAACAGACGTGGACAACGTCGGCCACACGAACCACCGCTGTGCGTGACTGAGCATGCGCGGACGCGAGTAACACGGCGTGCCTTGAACCTGAGCACGATCAGCGCATCTACAATCACACCTAATACGAGTTGCCAAACGCCCGAGGATGCGTCTTCTGATTACCATCTTCATATAAACCCATGCAATGACATGATCTACGTAAACTAATACTACGAACTATTCCATCTGTTCCTAAATATAAGTCTTTGTAGATATTTCACTATGGAACGGAGTAAAATGAGTGAATCTACACTCTAAAATGCATCTACATACATCCGTATGTGGTTCATGATAGAATATCTCCAAAGACTTATATTTAGGAACGGAGGGGGTACTAAACTACGCGTCGGCCTTGTGGTCATTGACGGCCGGGCGCACGGCCGGCTCGTCCTTGTCCTCCTCGAACTCGGCGAAGAGCTAGTAGATCTTTGCCTTCCGCTGGCGAAGGATGCGGTGGTTCGCCTCCACCTCGTGCTCTGTCTCGAAGGACTGGAGGAGGGCCTACTGCTCTGCCGGCTCGTCTGCCTGGGCCTCCTCGAACTCCTCCATGGCGTTGGCCATGTCGAACTCCTCCATGGCGTTGGCCATGTCGAAGAGGGAGGTCCTTAGGGGGTGGTCGTCTTCTGCGGCCACTTAATAGAGAGGCAAATAGGGTTGCTCATGAGATTGCTAAATTGTGTATGATTTCTAGAACTGTTGAGTTATTGGTAGGTGATGTTCCGTCGTACATTATATGCATTAATTAGGTATTTGCTACCTCTCGCACGGAAAAGTTCATGGTTCATGATGTGATGTTGTATCGAGGTAGTGATCGGTTGGTGTTTTCGATGGTTAACATCCAAGGTGGTGTGTTGTGATGATGCTCTACTGGTTTCTTTGTGATGGGCGCTCTCGGAGCGATTCTTTCCTTTTTGGACCCTTCAAGAAGCTTTCGTTACCTTCCCATACATACCGGGACACTCCCGAGGACCTTCAAGAGCACTTTCTAGATCATCTGAAACACTTTCATAACCCTTCCAATATCTCATAGTACTTCCACATATTACTACTAGTCATTATGTGTGTGATCCTGCAGGTTAGATAATATGTGGACATGTCTGGAACATCTTTCAGTCAATAATTATTAGCAGGATCTGCACAACCAACATAATTCCCACAAATCAATGAAGATCATTATCGAGCGAACCTTTTGTTATTGAATAGAATTCCCTTTACCTCGTGATATGTTACAAGAGACGAGGAGAGACTTTTACGGTATCCCAGTGATCAACTCCTTGATCACCATACCTAGTTATCCATGTTACCGGTGTGTACTTGTTTCCGTATTCCGGTATTGACGTGACCAACTTCTTAGTCACTACACCTGGCCAGGCGATGCTGGATACCGTAATACCGACTGGGCCGAGAGTGTATGTCGTCATCCCCAAAGAGATTAATCCTGATCTTGACATATAGAACACCACGACATATTCTTCCGGTGTACCCGAAAGTCACCTTTAAAACCACCCAATGGAAAAGTAACGTTTGGCAACCTCAAAGTAACCATCTGATATTCGGGTCTACGACTCATGGTCTAAGCATGCAAGTAGACGTTAACACATATATGAAAATACCAACGACATATTGACGACATGATCTCGTAGTATTTAATACATTGGGTCTATCCCATAGCACTGCTACAACAACAATGTGTTCTCATTATGGCGAGCACCCTTGTTACATTAAAAATGCCCATGGTCAGGAAAACAGAACCATCAATATACATTAGCTAGTCCAAAGGCCCAACTAGGGATATGTTTGGCGTTTATCTTTCAACGGATGCAACTAGGGTTTCCTCTGAATCTCACATTTGAGAACCATTGCAATTCTACCTTAATTATTAATGGGAATAGAATAATAATGACTTTGTAATTGCGTCCAGGGCATATTTAAACAAGAGTTTCAAACCAGTTGAGTTCAATACTTTTTGACAAATCGGTCTCATAGATTATTCGATGTGTACAATGGTAAATCACTCGAGAGCTCATGAAAGTATAAGAGTACAATTATCTCAATGGTCTCTTACAAATATGGCAAACAACATACATGTATGATAGGACAACAAACATATATTTTTACTCTTCATAGACAATGTATCATTACACTTTTGCTATTAGACATTTTATGAATGGTTTTGCCATTTTTGAAACCTTTATAATGACCAAGAAAAGCACCCTATAGATAATGACCATTCCAAGTAATATCGCAAGATCGACCCACTTAGAGTAACCTAACTCCACTTGTAAGTTGTACTTAAGGATATATTTACCACTAATGTCAATGCCTTCGGCAACACCTAAATCTTTGAAGACCAAGCCCAAGAATTCATTTTTGTACAATCCTTGAGTTGTATACTTTTGGTAAGATATGTAGTACGTTGGGTACTTCCATATTGGTTTTGGGAGGTCATTTGGAAGCCTGAAGAAGCCAGCGTTTAGCATTAGTAGCCCTTGTACTCCAGAACCCGTAATTATACCTAGGAGAAAATCAGGTACGATGGCTGCAACAATCATCATCAAACCCTCAACCAACATTGTGCATGTCCATAGAGTTGCAACAAAGAAGAAGAAGTGTTCTATTTCTCTTTGAAGTCCGGTTAGGTAATAAGCAATTGCGGCAGGTAGTACGGAGATGAGACCCAAGTATAGAGTTGATGAAAGTGTGTTGGCTATTACAAATTCAATGGCCCCGTAATGTCCACTCCGCTGCTCTTTCTCAAATATCTGCATTTTCCAAATTATCATGCAATAGAAAATCACAAAACCAAAGTAGACTTGTTTTATAAAGAATAATGACACCCACCTTCATATCCTCGACAAATGATGGAAAACCTCCGATTGCCATCATTGTCATGAAGGTTGATGTAAACATAAGCATAGATGCTCGTGCCTAGAATGGTCAACATAGAGTAGTATGTCAACCTACAGATACGTACTATTTTGACTTTTTATTTTATAGATTAGAAATAAACTACTCACTTGGATTGATGCATAACTATGACCAACATTGAAGAAAATGGTCCCAATGGTTAGAAAAAGTGCGATGTTGATGACAAAACGTAACCAATAATAGCCTATGTCTCTGTGCATGTTAATCATTGATCTTTTGGTTAGGACAATTGATTTGGTCCAGAACGATGCTTGCCTTTGTTGAAGTACATGGTCACCCTGCTAAACAAAAACAATGGAGACGCAAAAGTATATAAGTGAGACATATATAATCTCACAAACTCAACCAAATGCATCAGCTTTGTCCATATAAAGAAGATACCTTCTTAATTATTTTGCTTGCTTCCATTTCAGCTCCTAAAATAGCAGGAGAGCCAGAAGAAGCCACTAGAGTTTGGATTACTTTTATAGCATCTGCCAAATTTATCGCTGATTCTTCCTCGGCATCCTACGCGAACATGATGTATATGCCTTTTAATTTCCCCCGAGTTAAATTTTCCATACAGAAATACAAAGCCTTGAGAGATCATTTCCATACCTCAAAGTCTGTGTTTATCATCCTTAAGAAGTGATCAGAAGGATTCCTCCTCAATGGGCATGGGAACCCATTAGCATCAAAGAACTGCAAGTTACACAAAAGAGTATGGTTAATTTTGTACACTGTAGAAACAATCTTTCATGACAAAAATATAACCTAGCGATGCCCCACACATATCCGAGTGAAAGCATCTTCTGTGCACACACATATATAAATATAGATTGAAGCCTAAAAAAATTCATACATGTGCATAAATGGTTCACAAGCAAATGTTGTTTTACAAAAATATAGTAATGGTTATAGAAAAGCATCATTTACATTAGTTAACAAATTTGATGCAATTTTTTAAAAGTGCAAATCTTAGAAATGTGTACAATTTTGATGTTACTGGTGTGTACCAACTTTCTACCTCATAAGCATAGAGAATATTATGAATAACGAAAAAAGAGACTAGAATAATTGCATTAACTGCTAAGATAGAGAAAGATACGTGACTTGTAAGTCTATGCGAGTATATTTTACACACGTTTGAACTCCTACAAACATTGGAATTACTTAGAAAGTCTGGGTTATAGTAATTGAAAGGCTCGGCCTTTCATTATGTT
Organism: Aegilops speltoides; assembly: GCA_021437245.1. Classification (NCBI taxonomy): domain Eukaryota; kingdom Viridiplantae; phylum Streptophyta; class Magnoliopsida; order Poales; family Poaceae; genus Aegilops; species Aegilops speltoides. The sequence continues at coordinate 61,572,836 of CM038142.1, forward strand.
TGAAATATTGATATAACGAGTGTTTATTTTTATCTTGAGGTGGAATCTTTGTCCACTCATTTAAACATGATGCCATGGCAAGAATGGCAAGGAGATCTAATTGTGGATCCCGAACTCGATGCCAGGACGTACTTGCCAGTAGCTATGTGTTGCAAGAGTATCCAATAAATTCTTGCTACAACCAAAAAGTGAATCACAGATGGTTTGGAACTATAGTTGTATGTGGTATTCAGGTATCATAGGCAGTTGCAAAACCTCCGATGATATTTTTGTTACCACTGTCTTGTGTCTCAAACGGTTTAGCAAACTGTATGTGATAGGAGTTCTCAATGCTCTTGATGTGGTATTGTGTAGTACTGAATTACATTAGTCAATATTGGATGGGAAATAAACAGGAGCACCAAGGTGCTCCAACCCCCTACACGAAAGTTAAATTTAAGAAATACCAGAAAAAAAACCCTAAAATCTTGGGATCTCAAACTTGGGTGCCCAATCTACGCACCGTATGAAGTTTCATATAAAAATACCAGAAAATATATCCGTAGCGAAGAAAATACAGTTCAAACTAAAATCCATCCAAACAGTTTTTTTTTTGTACATAGGATTGTTTTTGTCTTTTTGGCATAGATACATTTTATGGTGTTTTTTCACAAAATTTCACACGAAAGTAGATTGAGCACCCAGGTTACATGTCCCAAAAACCCAGATTTGTTTTGAAATTTCTGGTATTTTTTTTTAACTTAATGTTCATATAGGCGTGTGGAGCACCCAGGTGCTACAAATCCTCTTCCGTATTGTGCGTGGTTTCAAGTCAGAAGTAAATATTTCAAATGTTTGCTATTTATTTTCAGAGAGACATTGAAGTTGCACTTGCATTTAACAATCGACTGGTATGAAGCTCATTAGTTTTTTTAAGCCGTAAGCTCATTAGTTTTGCATGTACACTTGTCCTGTGTGCTAAAATAACTTTCTTAATAATTGTATCTGCTCTCTGTTAATTACTTTGTTAGACATGTTGGTGTCAAATTTAACGTTGGCAAGCCTATACTTTCCATCATAAGGATCATAATGTTCAATCTGATACACGCCTTTTCTATGTAGAAATGATAAGAATCCACAAGTTCAGCAAATCAACAACATCCCGCCATCACTATCTTGCCGGAGTATAAATTGTTTAAGCTGGCCAGTTTACCTTAATTAAAGTGTTGTCAATTAGTCTAATCATGCCACGAAGCTGTTATTTCTTTGCAGTGATTTAACTACGTTTCAATTTTCATGCAGTGGTTTAATGCAATTATATTACTGGCCTATTATATAAAATTTGTTCCCATGTGAAACTTCCAAATATTCTGGAGTCCTGTAGATGGGGTCGGGGACAACTCCCAAACTTGGTGATGTGCAATTTAGAGAATACCTACTCAAGAATAGTGACGTTCTCAACAATAGTAATGGGCGATGTGTAACCCGTACTAAATGCTGGATTTTCTATCACGCTCATGAAATTCGGCTACTTTAGCCTTTATAAAATGGACCACAACGAAGCTAGATTTTTTTAACGGGGTCATCTTCTTTAAATGAGTAATGATTAGTACTAAATTAGTGAAGGATTTGCTAATTTCATTGGGGTCAATTGACCCCATTGCTTACAAGGCAGCTCCGTCCTTGCACAAAGGAAATATAATGGTTCTGAAAATCTCTACTGTTAGTTTCATGTCGTTAGTTGGGATATAGATAGTGATAATTTCTTCTTTCCGTTAAATGTGTTTAAGATATGACATTTTACTAGTTGTAAATGAGGTCTTTAGGTGAAAGTATTGTTCAAGGAACAGCATATAGAAAATGTACATTATCACGCTAGCTAAGCAATATTTTTGTAAGATAGAGGATTTGGATGGCGTTTGGACAAATAAAGAACCCGTAAAAGGTAAAGTTTCACAGTACATGGCCACCAAAATATCTCAATATTTTACCACCAGATATTTTTCAAATGCTTGTAATCAAATTTCAGATTATGATGATGGTTAAATAGATGCTCGTGGTGCCGCTGTGCTGAACAGCTATGCACACTACAGTCGTAGAGGTTAAAAGTGGAGATGTCTTTTTCCTAAATTCTGGGCCAAATTTTATTACTTTTTCGCGCGGAGGGGGAGGGGCGCTCAAATTAGTACGAAAATGCTAAAAATCTGACGTCTGATTTTCAGGCGTGGTAAATCAAACATTTTTCATGGTAATTTATATTGACGTGAATATGACAAATTTAGTTTGTAAGCACGGCAATTTCCTGGCAAAAAAAAAAAGCAGGGACAGATTTATCATGCTCGTCAGCTAAACTTGTCATTCTTGGCGAACATAATTTGCTCTGAAAATTGTTTGATTTGCCATGCCTAAAAATCTAACATTTGCTCGATATTCGGGTCCAATTACTATGGGTCTGTTTGGGTCGCACACCGGTTCCGCCTGGCTAAATTTTTTGGCGTTGACAGCTGCGAAGGCATCTGTTTGGATTGGGTCTGATTTTTTGGCTCGCCCTATACCCAGAGGCTCCTCCCATTTAAGTAACCAATTTTTGGGCAATCCACTGGCGGCTGAATTTATCCAAACGGAGCCTATACGCCCCTGTATTTGCGGTTTGGTTTCTCTGTCCTGACTCCTGAGTAATACTGGATATATTAACACCGAGCCATCTGCTTATCACTCGCCCACAGACACATTTGAGGATATGTTGCAATTCAGGCCACAATATTGCACTAGATATGCTTTCACAAACCATAAGTAATACTAACACTAATCCCAGGACCAATATTTTATAGATATGCTTTCACAACATTGAACTAGATATGTTTTCATAAGTAATTACTCCCTTCATTCCGAATTACTTGTCGCACCTATGGATGTATATAGATGTATTTTAGTTTTAGATACATCCATTTCAACGACGAGTAATTTGGAACGGAGGGAGTAAAATACTAACACTAGTCGCAGGGTCACCAATGCAACCACAAATTCCGAACTAACGTACACGTACCTCTATTGCCTTGGAAGCTGGCCCAAAATAAACTGCCCTCCCATTGGCCAGCAGGCAGAGGCCATGGAAGAGGTCGAACACCTCTGTGCTTGGCTGGTGGATGGCTGCGACGACCGTCGTCCCATTCCTTCTGGCGATCCCGGCGATGCGACTCATGACGTGGTACGACGCGGCGCTATCAAGCCCGCTTGTTGGCTCGTCGAGGAAGATGAGCGCCGGCGACGCCAGCAGCTCAATGCAGATGCTCACTCGCTTCCGCTGGCCACCGCTGATGCCCTTGCAAACTCGCCCGCCGATCCGAGTTCCGGCAACCGTGGCGAGTCCCATCTGCCGGATAACATCATCGGCCCACGACCGCTTCTCCGCCGGCGTCAAGGAGTCCGGCAGCTGAAGCTGTGCAGAATAGTGCACTGCCTCCGCCACCGTCAACGTCGCCATCAGCACGTTTTCTTGGGTCACATACGCCTTCATTGCATGAACGTGATTGGAGGCTGTTAGGGAGTTACACGCAAACGTCGATGCTATCAATGTCGGGCATGGGCATATGTGGAACTTACCGAGGTTCCGGATGCAACCTTCTGGCGGCAACCATTGATCAAGATGTCTCCCCTTCCTTTCATGTTTGGTCCGAGTCGTCCTGTTTATAAGCATATACATATGTATACGTAGTACAGATCATAAGTAGTAAAGGAGAATGACAAACCAAACATTAATGTTGTCCACAATCAGTATGGCTTAGCTGAGGTAACAAGTGGCGGCCACAACATTATGGGAAGAAGAAGACAGATAGCGAAATCTAAGCAGGAGTACTAGAGAGCGTGTTCTCCGTTCGCACATCTGAATTTTATTCAACACTTATGCATAGAAATGTGGAAGTGGTTATTTCAAAGTGGACTATGACATCTTTATTTCTACATCGGCTGTCTGATCATCTTTCTATATTTACAGAAAATACTTGCATATATTAAACCTTGTGTGCAAAAAGAAAAAACTTGCGTGTAACTTTAGATTTGAACTAACCAAACTAAAGGTTAAAAGTTCATTTGATGTATTTTGCGGTCTGTCTGCAGGCATGTTATTTTTCAAGTAATATCAACTGTAAGAAATCAGCGGATAATTAATTAACCAATCTGGTACAATATGTTTTTTCTAAACCCTGGAAATTATGGTTGTCCATATCATATACTCCCTCCGTTCCTAAATATTTGTCTTTTTAGAGATTTCAAATGAATTACCACATACAGATGTATATAGACATATTTTAGAGTGTAGATTCACTCATTTTGCTCCGTATGTAGTGTTGAAATATTTAGAAAGACAAATATTTAGGAACGGAAGGAGTAGATGCAGAGAAGGGAAGATGGTGCGATTACTCTTTCTAAAAAAATGGTGCATGAGCCATGAGCTATGTGGCATCACCTTGGATGCAACGCATCAATTACTCTTTTTCACATCGGTGAGCGTAGTTGCATCGTATTGCACCAATTAACCGATCACGCTGTAAATTATGGTTGTCCGTATTTACCCTTTTTCACATTGGCACTGAGTGTGTTAGCCATGCACTTTTTTTTCCGACAAAATTAGCCATGCACTTAATAGAAACACAAGATAAGAGCAGAACTACATACTGATATTTATTTTATTGTACAAATTTCTAGTGGTTTTTTATGTATTTTTGTGTCACACAGACATGTTATGTTAGTGGATATCTCTAAAAAAATGAGCCCCTCATCTATTTTCATGAAGAGACCGCCAAACAACTTACAAAGTACCTAGTAGCAAAATGAAACAAAACTAAAGATGCAACGAGTTTAAAATAGCTAACTGGGACATTAGCAAAATTACCACGCGTTATATGTGGTAAGCAACCCAAACTTATTTACGAACAAAGAACATTAGCAAAATCAAAAATGAATTACAGCTGGAACAAAAATATATATATTCATATCTTAGAATAGATTATAAGGTTTTTCTGAACAAAAGATAGTGTAAGTTTACAGAAGATAAACGTTTGAAGCTATCAGCTTTTTTGTAAGGTAGGAAAGTTATACCAGCCAAGGCATCAAGTAGAGTAGTTTTGCCACAGCCCGAAGGACCCATGAGAGCCAGCACTTCGCCAGGGCGCGCGTACCCACTAAGCCCATCAAGGATCACAGCATGGCCCTTTCTCCCGTTTATGACCGTCACCGATAGATCCTGCCACTTCAGAAATACCCCGGCAACGCCAGGCTCCACATTGTCCACTACCCCATCGGCCGGCGAAGCCTCCCATGGCTCCGAGTTAGAGAGACAACGTGGGAAGAAGATGGGGCTTGACAGCCATGCCAACCAGCCGTGCCATGAAATCATAGCAGTGCTCGACGACGTTGTCGACTGTAATGGCCTGGTGGGGCTCGGCGTAGGAGCCCATCTCGGCAGTGGTGATGCTGCCATGTATATTCTCTTTGTGTGCTTTCTGTGTTGTTTGAGGTTTCCATGTGTGTCTACCGGCGCCTTATATAGGTCCAAAGTTGAGGGGATGCTAACTGGCTGGTCATATTACATGAGATGTGTCTTGTTAAAAGCCAGAGACTCTTCCTTTGTAGTACAGCTGGAATAATGAGCACCTTTTGGTTTAGTTAATCAAGAAATAAAGTGTGATGGTGATCTTTGCACAACTAATTAAGGATCGTCTAAAAAAAGATCGGATGTTTCATAGTGACTAGCTTTGAACCCCGAAAACAAAAGACTAACCTGACTTTGACATACCACAACGCCACCTTCTCTCTTCTCTCTACCACACCATCTAAATGCAAATTTTGGAGTGAAAACCACTTGTTTCTATGCTCTCACATTTCAAAACACCTCAAAAAAAAAAGAATCTAGAAACCGTCCGTAATTTATTAACTAAACTAGATTTTCTTATCGTTTTGGCAGACAGCTTAGAACAAACTCCCTTATTAAGTATGGGCCTGATTGAGGGTCTATGTTGACTAAGGTCATAAGGTGATAGCACGATATGGGTGTCTGGATTTTCTAATGAGAGACGCTGTTTTGGCAAATAGCTTAGGACAAACTCCTTTATTAAGTATGGGTCTGATTGAGGGTCAGGGTTGACTAACATCAATACGTGATCGCACGATATGGGTGTCTTGATTTTCTAATGAGAAACGCTCTGTGGTTTTAGGCTGAGACAACTTCGACGATCCAACAAGGCTGAGACAACTTTGACGACCCAACAATAAGGTTCAGAGATGTAAGTTGTTGTTTTGTGAAGTTGTAAGTTGTTGTTGCTGTGTGCCCCCTGTTATATCGAGAAAAGATGTGAGGTCGATATATATCGTTGGCAGTTGGCAGATCGGTCGCACTGTCATCCTAGCGTGTCTTGCTCTCGCGCAGATTATCTGGTTGGGACGTAAGCTGGTAGGAGTATCGTGGTACAAGGCTACCCCATCATTTGATCTTTGGTTCGGAGGGGAAAAAAGTCCATTTGGTCTTCCCGCCTCGACGGCTCCGCCATATTAATGATGCCTTGGTTGTCTACGTCCGGCTGCTACAGCTAAGAGCATCTCTCCGTCCCCGAGGGCGCCGAAAAATAGCGGCCTGGGGGCGAGCCGGCGCTAGTTCGGCCCCCGGGGTTCGGTTCGTTCCTAGTCGCACGCCCACGGTCACCGTGGGTTCGACGAAGTTCGCCTTGTTTTTTTTTAAATTGGACGACTTTTGCATGAACTCTACCATTTTTCGTCTAAATTTGTACAAAAGCGTAAAACATGCGTGAACTAACTTAAAAATGAACTTAAAACGCCTAGCTAGTGCCGCCACCGTCGCCACCGCCGCCTTCTACATGCCGAGAAGTCTGTAGAAGCGGGTGTAGTGGCCATCGTCGTCGTCGTTGTCGTCGCGCGCCTCGCCCGCGGCGTCCCTGCTGCACCCCTCGCCCGGGTCACCGACAGCGCATGACGGCCCGGCCTCGACCTCTTCGTCGCTGTCGATGACGATAACGCCGCCTTCCTCAGCGCGGTGACGCTCCTCGGCGCGGCGACGGGCCTCGGCGCGGCTGCCGGCCTGGGTCTCCAGGTAAGCCCGACGTTGTTGGTGCACCTGCTCGTGGACATAGTTCTCCCTCGCCCATTTGAGGGCGGACTCGTCGTCGGGTGCCACCAGGCCGGCGTGCTCCGGCTTCACGGGGGCCGTGTCCGGCTCGGGCTTCGGCCGGACAAGGCGAAGGGAGCGCCTCGTCGGTGCCCTCGCAGGCGATGACACGTTGATTACGAGGACGCCGCTCCACGCGCGACGCCCGAGCGGTGTCTCCTCCGGTTCGGGCTTGACGGGGCGGACGGCCTGTGCGCCGGAGCCCCACGAGGAGGACGACCCCAACTCCATTCGCCGCGGTATCCAGGAACTACCGCGGCGGCGAGAGAAGGAGGGGCGCGCCGGGTACTCCAGCCGCGGCACATTGCCGGTCTCGATGTGGTCGAGAACGGCGTCGAGTGTGCGGCCGGGGACGCCCCACCACTCGCGCCGTCCTTCGGAGTTGAGGCGGCCGCGGGGGATGACGCCGTTGGTGGAGGCGACCTGCTCCTCGCGGCGGGCCTGAAAGTATAGTGTCCACAGCGTTTCGCTGTCGGGCGCGTACCTTGGCTCGTTCCGCTGCTCCTCCGTCAGCGACGAGCGTATGCGGGCGATCTCCGCCCGCTGTGCGGCTCCTTCGGTGACGAGCGGCACCGGGACGCCGCCGACACTCAACCTCCACTCCCCCGGCACGCGCATGTTGGACGGCGCCGAGTACTCTGCCTTGTACAGAAGGCGCGCCTCCGGCTCCTGGAGGTGTCGGCGGCCGAAGCCTTTCGCCGCTGCGCCGTCGCCTGGGTATCTCTCGGCCATTTTGCTCGTCGGCGGTGGAAGGCAGTGGGGGAGAGCCCGTCGGCAGGAAGAAGGCTTTCGCGGGAGGTAGAGGGGGAGGCTGTGGTGCTCACCGGTGGGGAGGGGCGCCTTTTTATAGCCGGAGCAGGGATGGTGGTGGGCGGCATGCGGGCGGACGCGTGGCGCATGCGAGCGGACGCGCGTCAGTGGCGTCTTCACTGCGCCGCCCGTGAGCATCAATGGAGGCTGAACGGCGCGGTAACTCGGCAGCCTTCGCATTGATTCCCGCGGGAACCGAGGCGATGGGGTCGACGAAGCAGCCGTCTCACTAACGCGGCGGGCCCGCGGCTGCTTCACGCCAAAACGCTCGCCCCGGCGCCCCTGGGCGCCACCCGGCGCTTCGGGTTCGGCCTGGGTCCGCCGGCGCTGATTTCGGCCCAATCCGGTGAAAAACGGGCTCCTGGAGACGCGACTGGGCCGTTTTTTCGACGCCGGCGAAAAAAAAATGTCTGAAAAAGCCGCTCCGAAGGCGCGGCTGGAGATGCTCTAAACGTACGAGCGCAACCGAACATATTACAGGTTTGCACCCGTAACAAATCGCCCGTACGTCGTCCTCGCGCCCGGCGGCCGCCTCCTCCCGCGTGCGTTGCGTACGCAGCCGGTGAGGCTAGGGACCCGCCGCTATCATGCGATCCATGTGCTCCGTGGAATATAGCACGGGCCCTTTTTTTCTCCTATGACACTGTAATCCTTTTTCATTTTCTGTGATGATATGACACTGTAATCTGACGCATGCCTAATGAATCAGCCTGGCGCACGGTTATTTAGAGCAAGCTGCGCCCCCAACACGCCCTTTCCCGGCGATTTTTTCGCGCCGGCGCCCAAAAATCGGTCCAATCGCGCTCCCAAGAGACTGTTTTTCGTCGGCTTGGGCCGAAATTGGTCGGCGTACCCAGGCCGAACCCGGCATGCTGGGGGGCGCCGCCCCGGGGCGCCGGGGCGAGTGATTTTGGCGCGAACGCACTGCAGGCCCGCCGAGTCAGCGACAGTTGCCTCATCGTCCTCGCAACGCCTCGTTTCCCGCGGGGAATTAATGGCAAGGTTGCCGCTGGTCAGCCTTCCATTGATTCCTCACGGGGGCGCTCACGGGCGGCGCGGCGATGCCCCCCTCCGCCACGCATACACACGGCGCCCGACTATAAAAGCCGCCTCTCCCTCGCCTCCGGCCACACCCGCCCACAGCCCCGCCGCCGAGCTCTCTGCGATTCCCCAGCGATGGGGCGGCGGCCAACGGCTTCGACCGCCGCTCCCTTCACGAGTGGGAGAAGTACCTGCTCTTCGAGGCCAACATCCCGGCGCCTCCCGACATGCGCGCCGGGCCGGGGGTTGGAGGCTCAGCGCCGGCGGCGTCCCCATTCCCCCGGTGCCCGACGTCGACGCACGCCACGACCTCTTTGCCGCCGAGGTCGACCGTGTTCGGGCGTCACTGATGGACGACCAGCGGGCCCTCCCGCAGTACGTCGCCGGCAACCATGTCGCGTGGGCGGCGTACTTCCAGCATCGGCAGGCGCAGCGGGTCGCCTCCACCAACGGTGCGCCGGTGGTCAGGGGCAGCAAGAACAGCGAGGGGCGCCGCCTGTGGTGGGGCGCCCCCGGCCGCTCCGTTCATGCCGTCCTCCAGCACCTCGAGGGCGGTAACGACCCCGCCCATGAGCTACCCTCCCACCCCGGCCCGGATCGGCGGCTAGTGGATGCCGAGGAGGACAGCGTCCTCTTCTTCCTCCTCCTCCCGTTGCTCCTCATCGGGGTCGCCGGCGCTGCTCAGCGTCAAGGCCGAGCCCGGCGAGACGCCGCTCGGCTGGGGAACACGCAGCGTCGGCATCGTCATCAACGATGGCGGGCGCGCCTCCTCCTCGGTCCCTCCCCTCTTCGTCAGGCCGAAGACGGAGCCCGGGCTCGCCGCGATCAAGACGGAGCCGGGCCTCTCCGAGGAGGCGGCCTTGAAATGGGCGCGCGAGGACTGGGCGCAGACGGAGCTAGAGCGCCCGTGCCGCGTCCTAGAGTAGAACTCTGCTCGGCGTCGTGGCCGCGACGAGGGAGGAGTCATCGTCCTCGACGACGACGACGACGACGCACCGCCACCGGTCCGCCAGGGCGACGGCGGGTAGGGGTCCAGCACCGGTCCTCCAGGGCGACGGCGGGTAGGGGTCCAGCAGGGGCGGCATCGGCCGCGTCAAAGGAGAAGAAGGACGACGGCGACTTCATCGCGCTTAGCGCGTTATTCCTGTAGCTAGGCTTTTATTTTTTAAGTTTGCTATGTAAAAAACTGTTAAACGCCGAAGTTTATTTTTAAGTTTGCTATATTTCGTCGAAGTTTATGCCCGTTTACCGAATTATAACCAAACGTATGTTAAAAAAATTAAAAAAATTATTCTGGGTTGATCCTGGGCCGGCGGCTGGGAACCCGATCGGCCCCAAACCGATTTTTTCACCGGGTCATCCCTAGGTGGCGAATTTTTGAGCCCCCTGGAGGCCAACGGATGGAGATGCTCTTAGTTAGCTCCAGCCTCCATCTCCATCCGTTTCAGCCGCACGCATCCTGCGGTATATGTGCGTTGGGCACGCAAACCCGCAAAGAGTCGTGGATTCGCACAGGGGATAGCTGACCGGGGCCAGCCCATTTGCGGTAGGGTGCAGTGAAAAGTCGAGACATCCGCCCGTGCTGCTGCCATCAGAACCAGTTAACTCCAGTGAAAGATTTGCAGCCTGATACTAAAGAAACAAACGTCGGCGACAAAAATTAAAGACTAATTTACAAAAGAAAAACTTCCCACAAAGAAGTACGTGAACTGGAGGGATCAATCCCACAAAGAAGTCATGTGTTCGACCCCTCCAGTTATTTTAGAGAACAAATCACAGACATTTGTGAACAAATCGTGGAATATATTCCAAAACTCACAAACATTTTTTCAATCTCCGAACAAAATTAAAATATGCGAACATTTTTGGAAATTTTGAAATTCTAAACTTCTCTTAATTTTTGAACATTTTTTGAAGCAAACCAAATTTAAATTCTAAACTTTTTGGAATTTGTGAGCAAAATTTAAGAACAGGAACGTTTCTTGTAAATATGAACAAATTTTGGAAAATGCAAACATTATTAAAATTTCTGCACATTTGTTGGAAAAAAATAAAGTTAAAAAAGAAAAAAGAAAAAGGAAAGAAAAGAAAAATGAAACAGTAAAAGAAAAAGGAAATAAAAGAGAAAGGAAAAAAACATAAAAAATGGTTCAGGAACCTTCTAGAAGGTTCCCAAGACCGGGAAAACCTTGTTAGAAACCTCCAGAACGTTCCCAAAACCAGTAACAGAAAGCTTCCCATATAGCTTCCAGTGTACTCGATGTCGAGCGGTGCCTATAAGTTGCAGCGACATTACCGCAACGTGCGGCAAATAGCAAAAGCGCTTTACGAGAGCCCCGCAAGGGTTTACTTTGGTTGGCTGAGAGTGCGTCAAGTGGCATGCTCTTGGCCACCGACATATGTCACATGTTGGATGCTCTCTCAGGATTTTGGTTTTTATTTTTCTATACGTGTTTTCAGGTTTTAGATAGTTTTTTATTTTGTTTTTCAGCATTTTCACTTTCGCCCAGGTTTTCATAGGTTTTGAAGAGAAAAATGTTTTCTTCTTGTTGTAGAGGTAGAGATTTGCTTCTGTGATGTGCCTCTCGGAAAAGAAAAAAGAAAAAGATTGCTTCCACAAGAGACACAATTATGCCTCACGAAAAGGAAAAAAAACGCATTTCATTCTTCACCGAGAGTCACATATTTGCTTTTCATGAAGTCACAGATTTATTTCTGCGAGAGACACAACTATGCCTCTCAAAAAGGAAAAAAAGGCATTTGATTTATTTCACGAGAAGTACAGATTTACTTCCTTCTTGAAAAAGAAAAGGAAAACATTGCTTCCACAAGAAGCACATATTTGCTTCTCGTGGACACACAGATTTTCTTCCGCGAGAAGCACAACTATGCCTCTCGAACAGGGGAAAAAGTGAGGAAAAAACCTGCTTTCGGCTCCAGGTTTTTTCCTTTTGGTTTTTTCGTGAAACCTATTAACATGAGATCGAGTTTCGGAGATCTCGACGCGAGAAATCCAACGATGAAAACGATTCAAGAGATAAAACATTAAAAAAATCTTCAAAAAAAATGGAAAAACTCCCCTGGATGCACATGTAGTGTACCACTTGGGTTATGCACTTTTGCCTATCTGTAGTATGCTGAGAAGAATGTAGCAAGTTGAGGGTCAAAACAATTAATAGTATTATTCTTGTCAGGCTTGAAGAGAAGAATTCCCGGAAGGGAGAAAAGGCTTGACCAAAGAAGCATGAAACTGGAAAGAAGATGATGAGATGATAGGAACAACAAATATATGTAGTTCATGACAAATTCTACTAAAAAATTGATTACAAAACCAGCCGGTTACTGCTACTGTACACATACTTAAAAATCACACAATCGAGGGGAGTGGAGAAGAAGGTACAGATCCGGTTCAGACGATGAGAAATGGATAAGAACAAGGTCAGAGGAAGATGAAGCAGTCCATGGACATGAGGGGGTTGTTGAGGTCATCCACCAATTCGCCACCCCCAACGCCGGCGTGGCCTGCCGTTGCCCCGACGCTCTTCCTCCTCCCGGCTGAATCTGCTGCTGATCGGCACGACGAGGAAGAAGAAGGCGATGACGAAGGCCTCTTCTTGTTCTTGCAGGACGCTGAGCCTCCTGCCACTGTTCTCGAAGGCGGCGCTCGTGGGGGCAGCGGCCGCACGCGCCTCGCTGCCGCTGTCGTAGCAGGAGCTATACGGCGGTTGTTGCTGCTGGTGCCAGGCTTCTTCTTCGTCGGAGATATGACCACGGAAAGAGACGGAGGCGTTCTTGGCAACAACAGTGGACGTCGAGCGGCGGAGGCCGGCCGGGGGAGCTTCTTTTTCTTCCTGTTGTTACTGTCGGGATCGAGCACGACGACCTCCATGTTGTCCATGTCCCTGCAGGCGCGGACCTTGAGGTATCCAGCCGAGAAGGGACCTGTACCTGACGACGACGACGAGGAGGAGGAAAAGGAGGGGTGACTAGTTGCAGCCGAGGAGGAGGTGGCGGTGGAGGTGGTAGCTATGGAGATGGAGGAGCTTGTTGCGACCGACAACGAAGAGGAGGAGGTGGTGGTTAATGTGGAGACGGCGGGAGAAGTGGAGGCGGGTGGGAGCGGGTGCACGGCGACGGCGTGCTTTGCGGCGCTCCTCAGGGTTGGAGAGCCGCCGCCGCACAAAGACAAGGAGTGGCCGTCGTCACCAGCGGTGGGAGAGGGAGGAGAGCAGGGATAGCACCTGCTCACACAGGCGCCCATCGAGCCCTGCTGCTGTTGCTCTGCTGCAACTCTTCAGACTCTCACATTTCACAAGTGATGAGCATCCGTGTATTGTATTATGCCATAAAGCACAACGTGCCAACCAATTAGTAGTAGACTTTTGGCACCAAATTAAAGCTGGCATGGCATGGTCATTTGGTCAGACCGACTGCAAAATGTTTGAATCTGCAACGGCATGCAGGCTGGCAAAGTACGCCACCAGCGCAAACATGGACCATTTCAATTTCAATTGCATTAATCAGTTGCAACAACACCACCTCAAATCTTCCACCTCAACAGGCAGGCAGATGCAGTGCTCATGCACACATGGTGACTAAACATATAGTATCACAGAGTTAATTTAAGGTGCTAGCTAGCTGTACTGAAGACACACGCACACGCAACAGTTTGAAACAATGCCAAGGCAAACACACACACACACACACACACACACACACACACACACACAGGAGCAATCTAAATGAACCCTGCAAACCAAAAAAATGATAAAGAAAATATACTAATATTGAGAAGATATCAATTGCACCGAGTCTCTGCACAAAACTGACTCAAAAGCTACTCAAGACATTGAGGGCGCACAACCTAATTGTTGCAAAAGGAAAAATAACAAGTGACCAATAGAACAGCTGCAACAAACAACATCGACAACCATAAATGATGACAACCTTAGGTAACAGAATAAGTGCTCCAACAACGATGCCTTTAGGAAAAGAACGACGCACGAGCATCGCCATCGCTGGACCCAACCATTGTAGCTAGATCATGGGTTTTCACCACAGAGAGGACTCACATGGGGCACCTCAGGCAAGGGCGGAACCCACGCATCAAGCAGAAGTTGATTCGTCTGCTCTGCACAGATACCACCTTGGGTCATGTTGAGCATTTAAACCTCTACACTAAGTGAGGGGTATCCAATCACGCGAGCGTGCCGCCGGGAACCTCTAATATGGAGACTAAAACCCGCCGACCTTGCACTCCGTGGTTAGAGGTTTTTTGTTTTGCATGTGTCAAATGGGTTGATACATAAGCAAACGTTTTCTCCTTGGTTGTACATTCTACATGCCCAACACACAACTATAGTTGTACACCTCTTCGGTGATTGCAATAGCAGTTACACGTTCGCGTGGGTATGTACAACTAGTGTTGTGTGGGCCAAAAAGTTGAAAGAGAAGCAATTTTTTCCTTTTTCTTTTCATCCCTTAGTGTTACGGTCATGCGGCAGGTGTGCAAGTAGCCCCACACAATGATGACTGGATATGCCGGGGTGATAGAGGAGTTTTCTCCTTAGTTGTACATCGAACATGGCTTGTGTGAGGTTATAGTTACATATCTCCAAGACCCACAATTGCATGAATATCGTGAGGTAACATTGTTAAGAAAACTGGTTAATGATCTAATTGTGTTAATTAAGATGATTTTTCATTGGATAAAGAGTTAGTCGATCTTACAAGTAAAGGAGGAAAATCAAAAGGTGTTGTTGCTGGGAGCAAAGCTCATAGATCAGGTACAAGTGCAGTGTTCTACACTTCATAAGTGTGGCGTCCTGGCCTTCTTCGGATCAGTGGCTAAAGATCTTCATCGGTGACTCAACCTAGTGACCATCAACTCTTGGGGGGAGGGGGTCTTTTTTTGCACATGGATGCCTCAGTTCTCTTTTGATGTTCTCCTATTGTCTACCGTTTGATTTGTGGTTTCCTCCTAAGTTTGCTAGTGCTTGGTCCTCTAATATTAATTTGGAGTCTACTTGTGTCTCCTGTTCTACTAATGTGCTCTCAGGCACTAGATGATGGAGTTGTGAGGTTGCTTTTTCTTATTAGTCGAGACTCTTTAACGGAAATCAGAGGGAGTGGCCTCTCTTTCATTCAAAAATGTGTGCGTTAAGGGCTGTGCTAGTCCACTGATCAAGACGCATGTCTAATGTGCATAACACTTGTAGGAAACAATTTTCTTCTGTCCTAGGGCATGGAACTTCAGGGAATCGGTTCATGTCACATGACTTATTACATTACTACTCTATGAGATCTTAGAGAGCATGTTCATGCACTAGTGCAGAACCGGGCAATAGCACCGGTTCGTAAGGCCCTATAGTGCCGGTTACATAATCGGCACTAATTTGTGGTCACTAAAGCCCCCCCCCCCTTTAGTACCGGTTCAGCACGACCGATGCTAAAGGGCAACCACGTGGCACGAGCCAGCTCCGGGGGCCTGGAGCCCTTTAGTACCGGTTGGTAACACCAACCGGTACTATAAGGTTTGGTGGGTTTTTAGTTTTATGATTTCTTTTTCATTTAATTTTGTGTTTCCATTTTAATTCTTTTTCGTTTGCTGGTATTTTACGATACTACACATTGTACACGTTATGCATCATACATCATGCATGCTTTGTTTATCAACGTTGCTGCTATGTTCATTGCACCCGCAGATATAACATGCTCATGCATGCTTTTGCATCATTACATCATCATATATATATAATAACAAGTCCTACTAATCATGCATCATCATACAACTTCTACTCGTTATTAATAATAAGTCATACGATCATCATCATCATATATAGTCATCGAACCCAACCCTACATAATTGTTCTTAGCACATGATCATCGATGTCGGTAGGACCTAAACACCCTTAAGGTAAAATAGCATAAAACAATATAGACCCCGACTCTCCATTATGAAGAATGGCGATCATCCTGTCTT